>JBBBDQ010001156.1:0-7500 GCA_037127315.1 Ascarosepion bandense
TTCCAGAAACTGTAATTAAGGTCCAGTTAGCATAGTTACAATATAAACCAAAGGTAGGTGTTGAGCAAACACGTGTGCCTGAGCAGGGGTCTACAATGGAGATTAGCTAGCCGCCTTGGTACACGGGTATCCTTGAATACGAGTGGCCAGGCATTATGTATGTTAACATCTATTTGATGATACATATAAACACGCTGACACAAATACACACGCGCGTTTATTTTGTGCATCACATGAAATTGAGTTAAGAATAGAAATGTTTCTTTTTTGACGTTTACCTATCTATGTACACTTCTCTATGTACGCATATATATATATATATTACCGGCTATAATTATTAGGCCATCCCAGTTTTTATAAAGAGATGATGTATTTTATATTATTCTTAGTATTTATTTGTAAGTGAATAATTCTAAATGAAAATAGAATGGTTATTTTCTCATTATTACTTTACAAAATTTTACAAGCCAGCCAGGAAGCCTTTTCTTCGGCAAGCCAATAAGAAGAGACTAGCATAGGGAAGAGAGCACAAAAACTGGACACCAGAACAGTTCATTTGATGAACATGTTATTGTGTAGTATTAAAAAAAGAACCATTCTATTTTCACTTAGAATTATCCACTTGGCAATAAATACTGAAAATAGTATGAAATACATAATTAATTTTAAAAAAACTGGGGTCGGCTCATAATTTTGACCGGTAGTGTATATATATAGGTTCTTATGAATACAAAAAAAATTATGCGTCAACTGTACTAATTAGTATGAGATTGTGAATTTACTTACACCTGCTACATTAAAAAAATAAAATTAAAGTTTAATATGCTAATGGTGTGATATTTCAAAACTAAGAAAAGAATGCCTTGGGAGTATATGAATGTCACTCATAGAATATAGGGTTTAGATGATCTCCAATACCAATTTTTAAGTTAACGAGTTCAAAACTTTATTATGTTACAGTTCGAGAAATTATTGCTCTTTATGAGGGAGTAAGATAAATGTATAATATAGTCACTTCGTAATTTTTGGAATTACAAGGTCAAACAAATTTTTGGTCATTTAATTAGCACGTATGTTTATTACGTTCGTCATTGTTTTTGGTTCGTAAATACAAAAAATTACTTTGATTCAACCTGAAAAATTACAGATATTTAAGTTTATTATTCAATTGATATTATATATATATATATATATATATATATATATATATATATATATATATATATATATATATATAATCGTATCACCCCGAGCAAGGCGGTAATGCCACTTATGTGCAGGGGGCTACGTAATTGTGAAAAGATCGGAAAAGAGAAAACCGGAAACCGCATCCTAAACAGGAAACAACGGATGAGCCTCTTCACCTGTTCAATAGACGTGTATATATATATATATATATATATATATATATATATACATAGCTGCCACATTCATACAAGCGCAGTAAGTTAATCCGTATTATAGACGCTTTCTCAGGCACCCGTGTGTACAACACCTACAAATCACACCTGCAATTTATACTGCAACTATTATCCGATTTGACCAACGATCTGAACAAGGCCAAGACACTCACACCCTCGGTCACGATGTCATGTGACTTTGAGCTAATTTTTAGCTAGCAGAAACTTATATATATATATATATATATATATATATATATATATTCTAAACATTTAATGATAAATTTAAGAGACAATGAATGTCTATAATGTTTTATCATGAGCCGTTCTAAACATTTTATTTTGGCTTTAATTTCAGGTGAAAATGAAGACAAAATTTGTCCAACATTTGGATATTTTCTGTCAACACAAGATAATATCATCTTTGATGATGGATGTTTTTATGTTAAGGTCTCTGTAACCTCTCTGATGATGGCTCATGTGAGCAAAAAGCTTGAACCAGCATAATAAAAATATATACAAAAATTGTCAAATATTTGTATATATTTATATATATTTATCTTCACCTGAAATTAAAGCCAAAATACGATGTTTAGCCGGGCTCATTATTAAACATTATAAACATTCATCATCTGTCATATTTAACAATATATGTTTAGAAAAATATCTACTGTCAAGGTACACTAAATTCTTTCTATCTATCTATCTATCTATCTATCTATCTATCTATCTATCTATCTATCTATCTATCTATTAATTTGGAAATGAGTTATTTTCGTAACCTAGGTTTCAAACTTTTGGTATCTTCAAGCAAATTATAATAAATCACCTGAAGATATCGAGAGGTTGAGAACTAGGTTGCGGAAATAATTTATTTCCAAATGAAAACAATTCAAACGTTCTACAATTTAAATTTATTGTTCTTTGTTTAATACAACTGAATACTAGTCGAATGTAATTATGACTAAAAAATAACTTTATATATATATATATATATATATATATAAGAAAAATTTAGGTAGACACGTTATTCCATGGTAAATCGGAAGTTCTGGCCAATTTAGGTGAACCATCATCAGCTTCCATCTTTATTGTACAGAAGATTTTACACGAAAAATGTAAAAATGTAAAATCTTCTGTACAATAAGGAAGGAAACTGATGATGGTTCACCTGAAATAGGCCTACACCTCCGATTTACCATGAAATAACGTGTCTGCCTAATTTTTTTCTTATATTTGCTCTATATGTATTTATATACATATATGTTTAGCGCTTTCTTAGAGAGTTATTCTACCACTGTATGTACAGGGTTACTCCTTTGGATTCTTCTATATCTCTCCTTTCTCTTGACGACATATCGAAGTTCAATCTATTGAAGTTTAATTTTTATCATTTTTTCTTAAAAATCTCATCTACAGGTGCATAAGTTTTAATACGACTAACGTCATTTCGTTCCCTTGGTGAACTTTTGAGGCCTAGAAATGAAACGTCTGAGAGTCACAATAATGTTTTCAATATCATTATAGTAAAAGATAAGTTTTCTATCGACCCTTATTGGGTGTCTCGTTATTTCGGTTTTCTTAAGCTAAATGTAAATGATATCAATGCAGGTTTGAAAGCATTAGGTACAAACTTTTTAAAATATGCTTTGTCGGATTTCTGTAGATTATTTGAAATTTTATATTCCAATACTTACATTGCTAAATATGCAGGTACAAGAGAATTTATAGGTCACCATGTTTATTTTTATTTAAACGTTTGTAGTTATATTGTTTCAATATGAATATTAATCATAGAAAATGGTTCAAAGAATTCTACGTTTTTGTCAACTATAAACGAATAAAAAAGAGTAATAGAATTGAAATTCTGAAAATAATATATTGTACCCTTTTTAATACAACTGTATACTGGCCTCATATAATTATGACCAAAAACCAACTAATTATATATATATATATATATATATATATATATATATATATATGCGGATAAAGGTGTATATAGATAGGTGGACGTCAAAACATTTCTGCTCTTAAATCTATTTCATGTGATTAAATTAAAACTTTAAGAGAAAAACGGACGATTCAACCAGTCAGTATAGCTATTTATACTTAATCTGAAAATTTAGTATAATTCTTTTATTATCCTTTTTAACACTAAATGTGAAAAGAATTTCAGCCTTTGCTGATGTCGATTAATACTTCAAAGTAAATATATTTATAATTTTTATTCAATTTTAATTTATATTTAATTGGTCATCGGAAAGAACTCTTTGATATGTGGCCCTGAGCATGACAGTAAACTGCATCCGGCAGCAAGGCCCCTGTGAGGAGCATGGAACCACCTCTTAAATGCTGTTGTTTTCAGGTCCACCCTGACCCGGTGTAGTCGCACCTGTTAGGATTTCAGCTATGTGCAAATAGTTAACTCCCAAATTGAGGTCAAAACACTATGAAAATATAAAAAAAATACTTTTATAGAAATATATACATAAAAATATACTTTTTTAAGAAAAATATGCATTTTTGAATGGAAAAACATTACCAGCAATACATTTTTGAAGGAAAAGAAAATTATTGCCAAAACAATACATTTTTGAAAGAAAAAATTATTCCCAGCAATAAATTTTTAATACAAATTTAGAAGATATATTCAGTTATCAAAAATAAAAATAATTATTTTTATTAAAATTTGACTAAATCAACATTCTCACTATAACCGAACATTAAAAACACCCCTTAAATAACACACAATTTGGGCATTAAATAACCCACAGAGTTTAATATGCCGCTAAACAAAACCCAAATACAAATTTTTTGCTGTGTGCACGAAAACAATAAAAAAAAAGAGAAAAACATTTTCACTTTCAAGTTTTGATAGAATCCCCAAAATGCCTATACAGTCTTGTGGGTGATGAATGACTTTCAACATTACAACCCCTTTCCAACAGACAGAAACATCACGTAGCCCTCGTTACTCTGTTTTTTCCATGAAGAATGTTCAGACAAGCTACATTCCTCAGTTTTAACAGCTCCAACCCTCACAACTAAAACATTGCCACGTCGCTTACACTGAAGAGGGAACCACCCTTCGCATTCCATTAGTAAGAAGTAAGTTTTACTCGAAAAGTTTTTTCACGTGAACAGCTACTGTGTGGAATCAACTCCCAAGAGGATGCTTTCCCAAAGGCTACAATCTTAAACTTTTCAAGTTTAACCGTTATATTTCCCGCACATCTTCATAATCTGTGCCTCTTATCGTACACACTAGAATCTCCTTCATTAACGCTTTAATCTTTTTGGTCTAGTATAGGGTAAACATGGGCAAAAAAAAAAAAGAAAAAAAAAACGGGGAGAGACGCCTGATGTAAAATTTACATGAATATTTTCTTATTAACATATTATCTTGTCATTGTATCTAATGATTCCCCCCCCCCCCTGTTTTGGGGCTATCTATGTAAAACGAACCTTATCGAGGAAGGAAAAAAACAAAATTTTGAAGAGTAATGAAAAATGTAAAATTTGAAAGAGGAATGAAAAAATTTTAAATTGTAAAAAGGAATAAAATTGAAATATTTTTAAAGTGGAATAAAAAAGAAAAAAATGGAGAGGAATGAAAAATCAAAAATTTTAATAATGGATCAAAATGATTAATATAAATAAAGTGGGATATGAAACGGACAGTATGAAAACGCTTACGAAAAATTAAAATAAATATTTACTAAGGATGACGAACGATCGCAAATGAAGATAGTTGAAGATTAGAGGTAAACAAAAGCAAAACAAAAACGAGTTTGAAAAGTAAATAAAGTTTAATAAAAAGGAAACAACAATAAAACAATTTGAAAAAATTATGAACAGAATAATTTACGAAAATCAGTTACACGCGCGTGCGCGCACACACACACACACACACACACATATATATATATATACTATAGTCATCCGCAGACAGATCTGTTTCGCTGTATTACAGCTCATCAGTACGGTTTATATATATATATAATTTTTTTTTTTAATCATTTCTCCCCGAGCAAGGCGGAAACGTCCACTGATGTGCAGGGGGCTACATAAATGTAAAAAGATTAATTAGAAAAGAGTGAGGAGTACAAACTAGTTAGAAAGTGCGATGACAGATACATAGGTGGAGAGAAAGGGAAGGTTATACGGGGGTGGGGAGAGAGCTAGAGTCTAGTATTTAGTAGATGAGTATATATATATATATATATATATATATACATATATATGTATATATATATATATATATATATATATATATATATATATATATATATAATAAACTGAAGAAAGAACAAATAGAAAACGTATTGAAATATAAAATAATGTTTCATTTTTATTAAAGATTAGTGAGAGAACCAGAGAAAAAAGAAGACAAACCCTCCCCCACAAAAAAAAAACAAAAAACAAAGGATGAGTTTGTGTTAATGTCTGTCAGTCAATATATGCGTGTGTATATTTATGCATATATACACATACAGGGAAACAAGGGATGAGCCTCTTCACCTGTTCAATAGACGTGGGTGAACTATCGCCCGGTTCACACCCCACCCACGTCCATTGAACAGGTGAAGAGGCCCATCCCTTGTTTCCTATTTAGGATGGGGTTTCCGGTTTTCTCTTTTCTAATCTTCTCACTGTTTTTTTTTTCAATTGGAGTAGATAGACTGAACTATCGCCCGGTTCACACTCCACCCACGTCTATTGAACAGGTGAAGAGGCTCATCCCTTGTTTCCTGTTTAGGATGTGGTTTCCGGTTTTTCTCTTTTCCAATCTTTTCACTATTACGTAGCCCCCTGCGCATCAGTGGCGTTTTCGCCTTGCTTGGGGTGATATAATTAAAAAAAAAAAAGATGCAGAGAGAGAGAGAGAGAGAGAGAGAGAGAGAGAGAGAGAGAGAGAGAGAGAGAGACAAAGTGACAAACACACTCAGAGATACACAGACACACGCACAAAGAATCAGAGATACACAAACACACGCGCGCGCACACATGCAAAGACATACATACATTTACATTTGTATGTGTATAAAAAGTGAATACTGATAGGTTAAAGTACTATGAAGGAATTAAACCAAAAAAGCATAAAAATAACCAGTAAAATCTATTATGATATACATATACTCTTATATATATATTTTGTGCGTATGTTCTGATATATATATATATATATATATATATATATATATATATATATATATATATATATATATAATTATTGTTTATTTAGGCAGCAATCTTTTATGGAATTTTTAAAAAATGACAGACAAGGTGCTCTGGTTAAGTCTTTTACACATGCGATTTTATAATTTCTTCTCTTTTCAGAAGATAATTGTATAAAATTTATTCGAATGTTTTGATTAAATGTAGCCATCTGTAATCATTACATATCTACCATTATTGCTACTAATGATCTCAGTGATATCATTTATGTGTAATTATTTATACATATCTAGGATATGTTTCGGATAAACTTTTCGTCATTATCAAGGATTAATTTTATTTTACTTACACTTTAATTTTATTTTTAAGGAAATTTGCATACATATATATATATACATACATATATATATATATATATATATATATATATATATATATATATATATATGTATGTATGTATGTATATATATATATATATATATGTATGTATGTATGTATGTATGTATGTATGTATGCAAACATATATATGCATGGATGGAAAGAAATAAACAATGGGTGTGAACATAGCAATCAACCCTGCCGATTCATTGTCAGTTTTATATACACAAGGTTATGCCGGCCAAGAAGAAATTAAAAGAAAAATGTACTGATGCAGACTCCACTTATTCAAAGTTATTGAAATTTCGGATAATTTTATTAGAAAAATATTTTTTAAGACTTAAGGAAACACAATGAAACCTTTTCTAGATTCGATTAAAATCAACAAATTAAATGAAACAGGGGAAAAAAACGTATGAATGTCAGAAGAATAAAAAAAGGACACGGTGTCATATTAAAAGTTTGGATCACGGTTTTTATTATTTGTTTAGAATATTTCCCTGGGGTCGTTCGGTTTTCTTAATCAAAAGTGGTCAATCTA
>JBBBDQ010001156.1:15000-95000 GCA_037127315.1 Ascarosepion bandense
ACAACAACAACAAAAACTGAAACATGTCAGCTTTTTTTTTTTTTTTTTTAATTGAAAGAATGAGGTAGAATGCAGGTAGAAATAATACACCTAGAATGTGTCTTGAGTTTAATTGCTGGCATTCGTTCACGCACAGGGTTTGTTGTTTTGTGTGATGAGATTTGTGGTGGGTAGCTTTCCGACATATATCTACACAGCAGGATATTTTCAAATATTCACTTCAAGGGTCTGATTCTTTTATGAGCCATGATTAAATGCAGGGAAAATGAAAGCGGTAAAAAACGAAAAAAAAAAAGTAAAAAAAGACAGCATAAAGGAATTAAATTTCTATTTCACGTTCTTTTTGATTATATAACACGACGATTTCTATTTAGTAATTTTTAACATGGGCACGTATTTCTACATACATATATATACATATGTGTATGTGTTTATGTGTGTGCACAAAAAGCCTTATTCATGTGGCATTATGTAGATTTAATTATTTCTGTATAAGCACTCCCATATATATATATATATATATATATATATATATATATGCAGAATAGAATAAGATAAATATATAGAGATAGAGTAAATAGATTTATATATATATATATAGAGAGAGAGAGAGAGAAAGTGAGAGAGAAAGAGAGAGGAAGAAGGCGTAGAATATGGTAGAGAGATAAATTTATATATATATGTATGCATTTTGATGTGGTGTAATGGTTAACGAGCTTATCTCGCTAGCACAATTTAGGCTGAGTAATGAGTTCGACTCTCACCTGGTGCTCTATATTTTTGTCCTTGTGCCACATCTAAGCTATGCTTTGAAATTTTTTCGGGCACCTAGTCCTGGTGTAATATTCAGCTCGCCTGTTTCGATAGATCAATTACAACTGAATATTGTGTTCAATCTACTGTGGTTGTCACATACAATCCAACTTGTACCACATCTAAGATCACTTAAGTGCCATGCGTGATACACGTTTGAGCGATCTTGTCTCGAAAGACAGGGCAAACAATGTTCCCGCAGTAGATTGCTATTACTTTCTGAGGTAGACTGGTTGCCAATCAAGGCTATAGAACCCAATCTGTCCTGCTATTTAGCCCCTAGCTGGAGGGAGAAGCGACAGATTTATAACTTTCCCAAGGCTATTTGCGCGTATGTGAATCCAACGAATTCAACTGGAATTCGAACTCGGCTACCCGATTTCTCGTTCCGAGCCGATATCCACTGTACCACAATGCACATCCACACATCTAAGATACACTTATGAAATCATTGCTTACTTTGCACATGCCGGCTAAGGTTTATAATCTCTCAGATGCGTCGCGGTCTTCGGGCAGAGTCCGAATTGAATGTGTCCGCTGAGAAAAGAAAAACATAATAAGAGGTGCATGTCCCCGGTGAACAGATATCTGACGCCGCACCACGCCAATGCCACCGAATCTCGCGAAACCAATTAGCCCTGGCCCGAGCGCGAGTGCTTGGGTTACCCACCATACAGTAAACCTTCTGTCACATCACATCTCAGCAAAATATTTATATGTATGAACTAAGTACAGAATCTGAAATGTACCATTAGCGTATTGATATATATGTATATACATGCATATATATTTATATAAGTATGTATTTATTTTATATAGATGTATGAGTTTATATATATGTATACAGGTTTCTTTAAAGATGACAGACAAGGTGTGATGGCTAATTTTTTTATAAAATCTTTCATGTGATTTTATGACCTCTTTCTTTTGATGATATAAATTATATAAAAAATTTTCAAATTTTTTGCTTATTCGAGCGCTTTCGGCGATACTTTTAGCCTTTTTTTCATTAAATGTTATTTCACGTGTAACAGAATGTAAGTGGTGTAATGTATGATGTGGAATAGTGTTATGTACCGAACACGGTAAGCATGTTGTTAGCGTGTTCGTAGTTGATGTGACTAAATGTGTTTTTTTTTGTTTTTATTAATAAGGCCTCTATTATTTTTAGTCTTTTTTTGCATGTGAAACATACTTTTGGATAACACAAATATCATATCATCCACTGAATATGTTATAATCTTTATATGATTTATATTCTCAAAAAAAATAAGATATCAGATCACAAAAAGGAAAAAATGAACCATCACACATTGTCTGTCATCTTTAATGAAACCTGGATAAAAGAAAGATTGCAGCCCAAATATACAATATATATTTATGTAAACCTATTCAAGAATATTTATGCTTATGCGTACACACACACACACACACACACACACACACATATATATATATATATATATATATATATCAATTCATTTGCGCAAATGAATGATATATAAAATAGGATATTGAGGAGCTTATAAATATTTACCTATAATTTTTATAACGTTTAAATATACGGATTTATATGCCTTCACAGTAATATCAACGAGATATTGCAAATGATAAACCCATATGTTGAATACATGAATATATATATATATATATATATATATATATATATATATATATATATATATAGTCATCCGCATATGCATATATATATATATATATATATATGTATATATATATATATACAATTCACATATGTACATACGTGACTGTAGATATATATAAATGTATTTATTGCATTTTTATAAACTGCATATTTTGTCTATATATATATATATATATATATATATATATATATACATTTTGAGTGGATCATACATATCTATAAGTACATGTCTTATATTTTTGTTGATGTTTTAGTAATTTTAAAAATGCATATATTATTTTAATGTTAACATGCAAGTCTTGAGAAAATTACCCTCAGTTTTTAAGCTCCTTAGAAACAGAGATACATTTTTGGAGATGGGAAATGGTTGAATAATTCTCGTAGATCAATAAGTAAAAACCTAAAACATGGCTATTCTTACGGAGAATAGTATACATCAGGAATTCTGAATTTATATATATATATATATATATATATATATATATATATATAATCATCCGCAAACAGATGTTTCGCTATATCACAGCTCATCATGTGTGTGTGTGTGTGTGTGTGTGTGTGTGTATGTGTCTGTGTCTGTGTGTGACTATATATCTATCTCTCTCCCCCTCTCTCTCTCTCGATATATATATATATATATCCCGGTGCGATGGGAAAATGATCATCTAAATTTCGCAGAACTGAAAATAACACTGACAATTCTTTTTAACTGATATATTTACCAAAAGTACACGAAAATTTGTTGTTATACTAAAGAGTAAAATTATTCAATAAAATCCTTGTTGGCTTCAACCACACTCTTCAGATGACTTCAGAATATTCTCTTCTAGACGTTCTATTTGTTTAAGTTGCTGAAGGCTCCAATAATCATTGCCGTCAGTTTATTTTTTGTCCTACAAGAAGTTTTCTTGTTCTCTCGCTCAACTGTACCCACACATAATAGTCAAGTTGGTTGCAGTCTGTGGATTTAGGAGGTCAGATCTAACGGGTGATGTGGTAGTAAAAATTATCTGACGGCCATGACTGGCTTCTTCTGCTTGTGTGGCATGGTGCAGAGTCATGTTGATGGACATAAAAAGCATCCATCAGCAACCCTTTTGACATAGGACAGCACTACTTCCTCAAGGCACTTGACGTAGGCCTCTGTTTTAAGTCTGATGCACCACCAATAAATTCAGAGAGATATTTTTAAGCTGCCGTACCTTCTTAATCGCCATTAGGCTCGTAAAACTATTTCCGAATCCTGTACACTGTCCCCATATTGATACCTAAACGCTCTAAAATATTCATATTGGAACTTCCGGTGCGAATGTCTAGCACTACAACATGCCATTTTCAGTTTCTGGCTCGGTGAATTGTGTCATGTTCCTCTTTTTCTCACAGATGGTGCCTAACTGATGCTAATATACTGGCAAAATCAAAAGCAACCAAATATATATATATATATATATATATATATATATATATACGCTCTCACACTCTGGTTGAGCACTCTGGAAGAATGCTAGACTTTGAAAAACAGTAGCTACTTTGGCATGTACGCATCGCTCATTCAGTAAATGAATTAGATCACTCTGGCTATTGGACGCGTATAATGATAATATACACGCTAAAATTTCTGCCTTCTTCTACCGAACGCCCATAGCCTAGAGGTAGAATCGCCGACTGACGCCAATTCGGTCGGTTTTCAATCCTGGGTTAAAAGCAATCGGAGCAATCTAACCGTACTGATGAGCTGTGATACAGCGAAACAGATCTGTCTGTGGATGACTATATAGATTACATAAAAAATGACAGAAAAAGTATTATCATAAAGTTTTTTTATGTGTTCGTATAATTTTTTCTTTTCGCAATTCAAATTATATAAGAATTGTCCAAAGGTTTTGTACTTTCGCTCGCTTTCAGCTATATATTTAGCCTTTATCAAGAATTTATTTTGTTTTACTTACAAATAAACATGTGTAAAGTTTATGCATATAGACACAATTTGCGTTCTGAAAAGAATTTTACGAAAACATGAAAAATTACATGAAACTTAATGATAATACCTTGTCTGTCATTTTAAATGTAACCTATATATATATATATATATATATATATATATATATATATATATGTATATATATATATATTTTATATGTGCATTATATGATATTTGCAAAATCTATGGAGAAAGTGTGTTCATTTTTTGTAGATCGATGATTTGTCAATATTAAGTTAATTATTAATATTGCATAACTTATTTTTACCCCTCAAGAGCTCCTCAGACTCTTTGTCAGTATATATATATATATATATATATATATATATATATATATATATATATATTCATGTGTGTATTACTTATAAGCTGACATTTGATCTCAAAGTTTTACTATATAAAGCTCGATGTACTAAATGAATACTCATTGATAATTTAAGCGAATTGACACATGAGATTTAAATAATATTGAAAAATAAATATTTATTTATTAGATTTTGATTTATATCCATCCACATTTAAATACACTTTTCCCATATCTATCTATCTATCTATCTATCTATCTATCTATCTATTTTATTCTTCCTGGTTGTCTGCTTATCTATCTATCTATCTATCTATCTATCTATCTATCTATCTATATATATATATATATATATATATATAGAACAATATCCGAGCCGGTAGTTAGTAATAATGGCAATAAACATTATGTTTCCTTTTTTTATTTATCTATATTTAATAACGTCTATTACCATCATTATTAACTACTTGATGAGACATTGTTCTTACATTCTCGAAACAAAATGTACAATTTTGTAGTAGATTGTAGATTGGACATGTTCTAAACTATAATTTATAATAAATATTCATTGCTCTATTTTTATATTGACACTATTTTAAATTAATGTTTTAAACGTTGTAAATATTTTTATCGTTCCTTATTCACTTGGATATATATATATATATATATATATATATATATTCTTCTTTTGTAAAAGAGTTATTACGCAACCCAGGTTTCTACAATGTGGTGTCTTCAGGCGATTTGCAATAACTAGGTCCGGTAATAACTCGTTTAAAAATGAAGAATATTCAAAAATGTGCACTGGTCTAATTTTATTATGACACAAAACTAAGTAATTAAACCATCAATATATATATATATATATATATATATATATATATATATATATATATATTATACCCCCTCTATTCATCCTGCACATATATAAATCTTCCATCCGCTCGTGTATTGAATACTGCTGCTACATCTGGTCGGGTGCCCCTGCTATTCTTCTCGGAGTTCTTGACAAAATACAACGGATAATCTGTAATGTTATCGATACCGGCCTGGCAGCCCGGCTGCAGTCACTCTTTCACCGGCGTTATGTGGCTTCCCTGCGCCTCTTCTATAAATACTTTCACGGCTTCTGCTCTGATGATCTTAGATCACTCGTGCCCCATAGGTATGAATTTGCACGAGATACTAGATTAGCAACTAGGTCCCAGACTTTTACAGTTAAACAGATAAGATGTAACCGCAATTTTTACTCTAACAGCTTCTTTTCTCGCATTCCCCGCCTGTGGATTCCCTTCTATATACTTGCTTCCCCAACAGCTACAATCTCCAGTGTAAGGTCAATAGACACCTCTTATCCCACTAACTCGCATTCATTCTCTCAAGCTCTTTTTTCATCTACTCAACTCCCATTATTATTATTCTCATCCGTCTATTACCCTCCTCCTGACATTTCCTATAACTAACCCCTCTTTCTCATCACTTTCCCCTATGTAACCCACTGCGCAATAGTGGCAGTGGAATGCCTTGCTTGGGGTGAAATGATTAAAAAACATTATGTCAAATTTTTGCACGTAAAGGATAGATAGAGCTATTTAATATAAATCATTAAAGTGAAAGATTTATACAGGAAACCCAATGCCAACTTTCCAGAGGAATATGATATATATAAAAGAAAAAAGGAAAAAAAAAAACGATTTGTTGAGTTTTATTATATATATATATATATATATATATATATATATATATATATATATTTATATTTATATATATATGGAAATGTTCTAGAAAGTAATTGGATTGTGACAATGTTTTTAAAAATACTTTCAAGAATTCTACTTTTATAAAGTTATTTCTTTAACATTAAATATATCAAATAATTCGTGAAATTCTTTAAATTTTTATATTGAATCTTCGTTGGTCATTAATATTCAATTTTTTCTGTTATAACCGCTTTGGAACACAGTTTACTCTGTGCGATCTACAATGCGCATTATGTTTCAGCTTTAGATAACTGACAAAGGGTTGATAACCCGTAAAATAATCAGTCATAAAAGTGTTATTTTTTTATGTATTATTCTAAACCTATATTTTTTAGGTGACGAATTCCCACCTTCATAGATATTAAATATTTAGTTGTACAGTTCATCACGGGAGTTTATTTCTTTTTCCGGTTTTATTTTATTTCTTTGCCTTTTTTTTTTTTCTTCAAATATAATTCTTTTTATACCTTTTCGTTCTTTTCAGATTCTATTTCAAATAAAGTGTGGTAGCATCTATAAAACATATTGGGCAAAATATTCCTCTTTTTTTTTCTCCGTCAGTATTAAATTTCAACAATACTCTCTTTAAAGGACTCCATTAAAGACACGATCAATGATTGTTACTTTCACTAGATACAAAGAACATTTTTTCTGTTTACGTGTCCATCCCCACTCAGAAGACGGCTCATATGATGTTCTTCCCCAACCTGCTTGTCGATTGTTGTGAGTAAAGATAGGTGTGAATCTTCAATGAGCCTTCCCCTCAGCAAAAACTATTTCGTCCCGCCCAGACACACAAAAATAGAGGTTGATGAAATAATTCCTTTTTTTTCTTTTTTTAGAAAAAGTAAAATGAGAGAACTATCAACATAATTCTTCTTCCGCTTCTTCTTCTTCTTCTTCTTCTTCTTCTTCTTCTTCTTCTTTTTCTTCTTCTTTGTTCTTCTTCTTTGTTCTTTTTCTCTGTTTTTCTTCTTCGTTCTTTTTTTCTTTTTCGTTCTTCTTTTCCATCTTCTTCATATTTTTGTTTCCTTTCTTCCTCTTCGTTCCTCTTTTTCTTTTTCGTTCTTCTTTTCTTCATTATTCTTCCTCTTCATTTTCTTCATTCTTCTTCTTTGTTCTTCTTCGTTCTTCTTTTTCATATTATTATTCATTCCTTGTGTTCGTTCTTCGTTCCTCTCTTACTTCTTTTTTCTTATTTATTTTTTCTTCTTCGTTCTTCTTTGTACGTCATCGTTCATCTTTTCTTCTTCTTCATTCTTCTTCATTCTTCTTCTTCTTTTTCTTCTTCGTTCTTCTTTTCTTCATTTTCTTCTTCGTTCTTCTTTTTCCTCTTCGTTAATCTTTTCTTCTTCATTCTTCTTCTTCTTCGTTCTTCTTCGTTCTTTTTTCTTCTTCTTCTTCGTTCTTCTTCATTCTTCTTTTTCTTCGTTCATCTTTCCTTCTTCTTCATTTTTCTTCTTCTTCGTTCTTCTTTTTCATCTTCATTTTTGTTCTTCGTTCTTTTTCATTCTTCTTCTTCGTTGTTTTTCATTTTTCTTTTTCGTTCTTCTTCGTTCTTCTTTTTATTAATGCTTTTTTCTTCTTCGTTCTTTATCTTCTTCATTCTTCTTCTTCGTTTTTCTTCGTTTTTCTTCTTTGTTCTTCGTTCTTCTTAAAGAACCTATCCCTTCATGACGTAGGCGATCGCGAACTTCCATTTGCCCCTATCCCTTGTTGCTCTTACCATTTCTCCTTTTCGTATCTCTCCGAAACCTCGTTTCGCCATCCAATTGCTCAAGTCCATAAAGTATGCTTCACACTGCTTTCCCCTGTCTCTCTTTACCTCTATTCGTCCTGTAAGTATTAGATTTTCCAAGCCGTCCTTCCTCATTACGTGTCACAGAAACCTCAGCTGGTTACTACCATAAGATTCCTTGTCGTTTGCATCCTCTCCAAAACCTTGTCGTCACTCACATAATAGTCTATGGTATCCTAAATATCCTTCTGTAGCACTACATTTCTGGTACTTCGAGTGTCTCCTTCATAACAGCATGCGCTTCCATACAGGAGGACACATTTCGCATAACAATCCACTACTCTTTGCTTTGCTTTCAATTAAATCTTCCTGTCTCTACTCAGATTTTGGAATGTATCGTTGAGCATACCAATACGCTGCTACATATTCTCAAAACAAAGAAGTTTTTTTTTTAATCGTATCACCCCGAGCAAGGCAGTAACGGCACATATGTTCAGGGGGCTACGTAATAGTGAAAAGATTGGAAAAGTGAAAGCTGGAAACCACATCCTGAACAGGGAACAAGGGATGAGCCTCTTAACCTGTTCAATAGACGTGGGTGGAGTGTGAACCAGGCGATAGTTTAGTCTATCTACCCAAATTGAAAAAAAAAAATGAAAAAGAAAAAAAAGAAAAGTGAAAAGATTGGAAAACAGAAAGCCGGAAACCACATCCTGAACAGGGAACAAGGGATAAACCTCTTCACCTGTACAATAGACAAGGGTGTCTAATTGATAGGAAAGTATTATCATGGTATTGAAATATAAATAAATAAGTCTTGCGGAATTTCTGGTCAGTGGTCAGAATTCAAAATACCGTAACAGTGTCTACGATAATTCATTTTCTTCAAAATTCCAATGATGCTTAAATAAAAGCGACACATCTTCAATTTATTATTGTTGTCCAAATATACATATATATATATATATATATATATATATATATATGTTTAGATAGCACTTAATTATGTCTGTGTTCTCTTTCGCTCTCTCTCTCTCTCTCTGTCTCTCTTATACCCACACACATATGCACATGTACACGGCAGCCATAATTATTAGGCCACCCCAGTTTTTAAAAGAAATTATGTATTTCATACTATTTTTAGTATTTATTGTCAAATGAAAATAGAATAGTTCATTTGTTATTATTACTTTGCAAAATTTTACAAGGCAAGGAAGCAAAGATGAACTCGTCCGAATCACCATAAATTTTTCTTGATTCTTTCATTGATGAAACTGCAATATGGGTAATTATCAAATATTTATAAATGCATTTGATGCACATGTTATTCTGGAATATTAACAAAAGGACCATTCTATTTTCATTTACAAATATTCACTTGGTAATAAATACTAAAAAATAGTATGAAATACATCTTTTTTTTTTAAAGACTGGTGTGGCCTAATAATTATGGCCGTTAGTGTATATATTAGCAAACTTACTGGGCACGATGGGTAAATTGTCGCTATTTGACTTGTAATATTTTGCAAAGTAATAATAACAAAAGAACCATTCTATTTTCATTTACAATTATTCACTTGGCAATAAATACTAAAAAAAAAGTATGAAATGTATCATTTTTTTAAAACACTGGTGTGGCCTAATAATTATGGCCGGTAGTGTATATATCTTTTCGGGAAAAGAAGTATGATGAAGAGGTTTTTGCGTGATGTGTTTTTTTTTCCTGCATTTCTTCTGAGTTTATGTCTGTATTGATGCAACGGCACATACACACGAAAGAAGGAGAGACACTGGAAATTCTAAATTTAAAAATAATTTGTTTCATATATTGAATATTTACAAACACATATAAAGACATATGTTCGACCCTATACATGCCTTGATGTAGGTATAAACCGACGATTTCAAATTCCCACCAGGATTGTTCATTTACTTCTCAAAAAGTCTTGAGGGAAGGTTTCAGTCTTTCCCTTTCCCGCTTATCTCAACTTTGAGGTAAAAAGTGGCGCAGTGTGAGTTCACTTCGTAAGAAACAGTCTGAATACGACGCCCATGGCAACAGTTAATGGGTCAACATTGCAGTGTTAGGTCCATTACTCCCCATGTGTAGAAAAAAACAAAGAAACTACTTTTCATTCACCCATTGGCAGAGAAATTTACTTCCAGAATAGGAGAGATTATTTAATAAGAGATTCAGATGGTGTTAATAGTTGTAATACTTCCAAATCGACACTGTTAATTTGTACTTGTGCCAAGGTAAAATTGCAATCACGGTATTATTTAAGACAAACCGGTTACAAACATTTTAAAATGTCTGACGCAAAATAATCTTCTTCTTCCCAGAAGACCTTAGAAATACTCGGTTTGTTTTAGTATACATTTAAAACTATGAAATAACATACTCATACACGCGCAGCTAATTGCTACACGTGATACACGCTTGAGCAATCATGTCTCGAAAAAGACATGATTTACTGAGCAGAAGATTTTCCTGTAGTAGGTTTCCATTTTTTTCTGCGTTATGATGGTTGCCAAACAAGGCTACAGAACTCAATGTCCTGCAATTTAACCCATAGCTGGTGGGAGAAGAGATGGATTCATAAATTTCCCATAGATATATTTGCGTAAATGAATTTGAGTAAATATTCTGATTTTCTTTTATAACTAAACAGTATATTTATTTATATCAACCGGCCAGAATAATCGAGAAATCTTGTGAGGAAAATTTGCGTCCTCCGGCAGGATTCGAGCCTTCGTCCCCCATATAGATTCATCAAAGTAGCTATTGTGTCTTAGACCCTCTAAACGCCGAAAAACTTACAGTTAGACAAAGCTTTCTGGGAGAAGGCGCGTTTTCTTACGTGACCAACAGCCTGAGCACAACGAGTACGCTCAGATCCCTCGGTCACGATGACTTGCGACTTCGTTCTAGCTCAAACATCCACTACTCTCAAATAGTCAGTTCTACTCAATTTCACTAGCAAGTTTTGGGTCTACCTGTGCTTTAGTTTTCTAGTACTTTCCAAAGGTAACACGCTGAGTTCGCTTCCTCCAGACCGATACTATCAAGTCACCTTCCTGACAAATCGTCCTTGGTGAGATTTGAACCCGAATTTCAAAATCAGAAATCGATATATATATATATATATTAATTTATTTGTTTAAACATTTTTTTAATGAATACTCGTATTTAAGTAGATAATCTGTTTTACTTATAATTAAACAGTATATTTATTTATATCTAAATAATCGAAAAATTTTGTTAGGAAAATATGTGTCCTCCGGCAGGATACGAAAAGAGAAAGACATCAGAGGATGTATATATTCCTCACAAGATTTTTCGATTATTCACTCCGGTAGTATATAAATAAATATACTGTTTAATTTTTAAAAACAGAGTATCAAATATGAGTATTCATTAAAAATAATGTTAAAACAAATAAATTGAAAATATGTAAGTGTTCGAAACGAATTTCATAAAATTTTGTAATCATTTAGTATATATATATAACACTGACTCTTTCTCCAAACAAACAACAAAATGCTTTATTTTTTCCTCCTTACCCCCACTATTCTTTTCGTCTGGATAAATTTAGCCCGTTCATTTTCGTAGAAACTTTCACTCTGATGAGTAGAGTGTCTTTGTAAATATTCATAAAATAAATTATCACCGATTGATTTATAAATTTTTCAATTTATATTCATTATATATATATATATATATATATATATATATATATATATGTGTGTGTAAATGAAATATGCTTAGGTTTTTTAGTGTGCTAGAACAGTGGCATGTATGCGTGTGTGATAGTTGGGATCTTTTTAGTCTGATGGTATTAGTCTGTTTTGACATGTGGTATGTGTTGATCTGACCGTTAGTTTAACTTTTGCCAAGGTAATCGGCTCGGATCGAGAAATCGGGGAGCCGAGTTCGAATTCCAGTTGAATTCATTGCATTCACTTACGCGCTAATACCCTCGGGAAAGGTATTAATCCGTCTCTTCCTTCCGGTTATGGGTTAAATAACAGGACAGACTGGGTTCTATAGCCTTGGTCGGCAACCAGTCTACCACAGAAAGCAATGGCAACCTACTGCGGGAAAATCTTCTGCCCAGTCAGTCATGTCTCTTTCGAGACATGATCGCCCAAACGTGTATCACGTATGGCACGTAACTGACTGAATACCCAACAACTTATTTACTTTCCTTTATTTTACTAAACGCATTGTGACAGCCTTCAAAACCTAACCATATTTCTAATATACACAATGCTTCAAGCAAATTACAAAATGTTCTTATATATGTATATATGTATGTATCATAAACATTAGTTGTGACGGATGATTTTCCAATACAGCATATCAAAATGTAATTTTGGTATGTTTTATTGGATGCTTCAGAATAGACAAAATGATGGTCAGATTCTTATGGACAAAGTTTAGGTTAAGGACTTTCTTGAATAACAAGAATAACTTGTGGTGGTGGGGTTCATATTCAGTTCTAGTATGTTTCAATCTGAAAAAAATAAAGTCAACCTCACCCGGCACATATGCAATTATGGAACGGAAAAACACTAGCAAAGTAGTACTCAGCAGAAATCGTACTGTAGCACAGCCTCATATATAGATTTAATCGATGTGAAAGCTGTCTGTCAATCATCACAGGCAACCTTTCCTGCCTCCCATAAGCATGGACCAAGCAAGTCTTACTGAGAGCAATATACTTCACCTCATTGGCCTTACCCTAGCTTCCGATCTCAAGTGCAACCATTACATTGAGTCAATAGCCAAATCTACTGCTAGGAAGGTTAGGTCACTGTGTCGCGCCAGGATGTTTTTTCCGCCTGAATTCATCTTGCACAGATACAAATCAACCATCCGTCCGTGCATGAAATACTGCTGTCATACATGGTCAGGCGCCCCCGCTGTTCATCTCAGTGTTCTTGACAGGCTCCAAAGGAGAATCAGTAATGTGATAGGTACGGACTTGGCGGCTCGACTCCAGCCACTTTCCCATCGAAAGGATTTGGCTTCCCTCCGTCTGTTCTATAAATATTTTCATGGCTTCTTCTCCAAAGAACTTAAGTCACTAGTGCCGCTGCAACAAATGTTTCCTCGTACAACCAAGCTGGCAACTGGGTCCCACCCATTCACAGTTAGATCAACCAAATGCAGACGACAATTCTACTCCTGCAGCTTCTTTTCTCGCACTTCCCCCCTGTGGAACTCACTATCATATTCTTTCCTTACCGACGGCTAGAATCTCCAGGTATTTAAACGCAATGTCAATATCCATCTCTTAACCACTTGACTCCAGTTCGTTCAACACCACCCTGTATATCTTTTCCTTTCTTTCTACATTTGCAACTGTCATCACACCTGTATTCCCATCCATCTCTTACTCCTTTCTCTGACACGCCCTGTAACTGGTTCGTCGTTCTCTTTAATCGCCTCCTATCTAATCTTTTACTCTTATGTAGCCTACTACGCATCCGTGGCGTTACCGCCTTGTTTGGGGTGAAACGATTAAAAAAAAAGACGAAATTCGTCACAAGTCACGGTATATTTGCAACTTGTTGCGTATGAAGCTTTGCAGATGCAGGTCATTGCCTATGTTAACCAATATTTATTACAGAAACCATCTTCACTGAACATGTAGATGTTGGAGCAAAGGCCTTGTACAAATGGAAGGCTGCTTCAATGAAAATCTATCTCTTGTATAAAGCAAACGTCAACTTAAGGGTTTGTTGTCATCAGAAGGAAGAATTTGCATCAGAAGCAATGCACGAAACAAGCAGACAGTGGAGGCAGTGTGATAGTTTAGGTAATGTTCTTTTGAAAAACACTTGATCCTGTCATTCATGTGGAAGTTAGTTTGGCCAGAAGCATCGATCTTAAACATCGTTGAAGACTACGAACATCTGGTAATGGCAGTCGACTCCTAAAGGGGCAGTGGCATATTTCAACGGAGCAATTCTCTCTGTGATTCTGCACGAGTTATAAGGAAACGTTTTCAAAAGCATAAAGAACACTTCAAAATTTTGCCTTGCAGATAACAACCTTTCCGTGTTGTAACAGCATGTACGGTCTGCAAAACACCCATTACGTAAAAGTTAAAGAGCATGTCCTAACATCCTGACACCAGATCCCGGAGACCAACATTCGAGGTTTGAACCAATTCACGCTTTTTTGCCAATTTTTAGATACATGGCTGACTATCAGCTTCTTATACTTTTATGTGCCGTGTCTCTTCAGGATGTAGGCAATTACGGCCCCACACATCTTCCTATCTTTTGGTGCTTTGAATACCTTTTGTCTTGGTATTTTCTTCTCTGCAACCCATTTTTAAAGCCCATCAAGTATGCCACGCTTTGTTTCCCATCTGTTTTTCTTTCTCTCTATCCGTCCTGGCAGTATCAGATTCTCCAGGCCCTCCTTCCTCATTACGGGTCCCTGAACTTTCAGATGGCTCTTCCTAGTGTTAAGCATAAGCTTTCTTTTTGTATCCATTCACTCCAAAACCTTTTCCATGCACAAATGTTCGGTCCATAGCATCCTCAGCATCTTTCTGTAGAACCACATTTCTGTTGCTTTGAGTCTTTCCTTCATCTTCGAGGAGATTGTCCAGTATTCGCTGTCACGTGGAAAGAAATTTATTTGCATAACAATTCAGTATTTTTTTCTTTGTTTTCAACGATATTCCGGTCTCTTAATACTCTACGCAGTTTTGGTAATGAATCCTTGACCATGCCAATCCGCCTTCGGATCCCAGTGTCGCACTTTCTATCCTCTGTCAATTCTGACAGAGGATGGAAAGAGATTTCCAGAGATTTAAATTTCTGTATCTGTTTGATTTTAATAACCCTGACCTATAATTGACATTTTGTGTTCCTCTTTTCGCTGATGAGCAATCATTCAGTTTTCTTGTAGTTTATGTTTAGACCTTTCTTCTTATTTTCCTTCGCTACTTCTTGAAGGAGGTGTTGTAATATTCTTTTCCGTGTCTGCGTAAATAAACTATTAAGATACCGTGTCATCTGCGTAAATAAACTATTAAGATACAGGAAAAGAATGTTGGACGGCTATGTAATATCAATGCTTCTCTATGGCAGTGAATGCTGGAAAATTTATTCGCTGATTAAGAGGAAACGTAAGATAACAAAAAATGGCCTCATTGTTCGATACTGGCAATAAAATAAACGGAACATGTGAGTGACGAGGAAGTTTTAACAAATAGAAATAAAATGACACATATACGTGGAAACGAAAAGAAACAGGTGAAATTAATGAGACACATAATAAAAGATAAAGTGTTTCATTGAATTGTTTTTACGGTTTATCAACCCTTTGCAGATTATTTAAAGCCAAGAAATATTTTCAGATTGTGAAAGTTTTTGGAGATAATAAAAACTTACTGACACAAATTCTACTAATTAATCCATGGAGAAGGGGTGAATTCGTCCAATTCCTTTGCACGAAAAAGAATGTAATGAACCCGACTAGAATTGGAACTTGGCTCTCCAAGTTGCAATTTCGGACCGTTATTAATTGCACCACACTCACATAGACACAGATACACACTGAACTGAGCTTGACCCCCACTACAAGCTTACGTTAAGTGATATTATCAATCAGTACTAACCAATCTAGGTGTTGCTTAACTTGATCTTACGGGAACCGCCATTTGAACGTAATATGACCGTGAGCTTGAAGGAAACATGCTTGGATGTTTGGACACCCACGGGAAATACTGAAGCCTAGACTGACGGCGACTAACGTACAGAAGGTAATTTTAGAAGGCGAGTTAATAAACCGAGAGGAGCTAGAAAGGATAGAACGTTGTGGAGAGCCGTGATCTTCCACGTCTTGATGGGACACAGAACGTAAAACAAGTCATAATATTTTATTAGCTTAGTGTACGTTCAGTGAGAGAGATTCATTATTCATAGAGATATGTGCTTTTGCCAGAAAGATTGCTATGTGCAGAAGGTGGAGAAGTGAGTGATTGATAGATGCAAAGATATAAGCGTGAAGTAGTGTTGGAATCTAAAATACAAGTGTCGTCCACACTTATATGAAATGAAACACATTCTTATGAATGCGAAGAAAAAAGAGCATGACACCTTTTAGGCATTAAAAAAAAATCCAACAAGGGACATTTCGAAGGAAGCGTTAAAAAATGAAAGAGGGCTATCTTTTCATATGACAATCAAACGAAAGACACTCTTTCTTTCCAAAAGTGTCATGCGAAAATGTCATGACATCGGAGGGCAAACTTACTTCTCAGATATATCAAGTTCCTTACATGATCCACAGCCTATCGTCGTAAATTTAGTTTCTTCTTCTTCTATGTGCCCTATCCCTTCAGGATGTAGGCGATCATGGATCTCCACGTCTCCCTATCCCTTGTGACTCTTAGTATGTTTGCTCCTGTTGCTCCTGGTAACCCCCGTTCCGTCATCCACCTGATCAGACCCTGCAAATATGTTATCCGCTGCCTTCCTCTGTCTCTCCTTCCTTCTATCTGTCCAGTCAGTATCAGGTTCTCCAGGCTCTCCTTCCTCATTGCATGTCCCAGGAACTTCAGTTGTCTCTTCCTGATGCTCAGCATCAATTTCCTTTTTGTTGCCATTCTTTCTAACACTTCGTCGTTGCTTGTATGCTCAGTCCACGATATCCGTAGCATCCTTCTGTAGAACCACATTTCGGCCGCTTCTAGTTTTGTCCTCATTTTCAATGATATTGTCCAGCATTCACAGCCGTATTGAAGAACTAACATCACGTAGCAGTCTAGCACTCTTTTCTTCGTTTCTATTGAGATCTTCCTGTGTGTTAGTATTTTGCTCATCTTCTGGAACGCGTCCTTTGCCATGCCAATTCGCCTTCGGATCTCCGTGTCGCACTTTCCATCTCCTGTTAGAACACTTCCTAGGTACTTAAATTCTTGTACTTGTTTGATTCTGTTATCCCCCACCTGTATTTGACATTTTGGGTTGTATCTTTTGCTGATGACCATGCACTCAGTTTTCTTAAAGTTTATTTGTAGTCCCTTCTTGTCACTCTCCACTGCTACTTTCTGTATGAGATCTTGCAGTTTCTTTCCGTGTCCGCAATCATTACTGTATCGTCCGCGTATCTTATGTTGTTCAGGTTGTGGCCTCCAATAACAAATCCTGGTGTGTCATCTAGGGTCCTCAAAATATTCTCGCTGTATAGGTTGAACAAATCCGGTGAAAAGACACATCCTTGTCTTACGCCTTTTTTCTATCTTTGTGTATCTACTGAGGTCGTTACCTGTCCGTATGCAGGCCGTTTGCTGCCAGTAGAGATTCTTGATTATTCTTATGTGTTTGCCGAAAATGTCGAGGTTGCCTAGCATTTCCATCAATTCTTTGTGTCATATTTTGTCGAATGCTTTCGCGTAATCAATGAAGCATAGGTACAAGTCTTTCTTCATTTGTTACACGAGTTTAATATAATATATTCTTGAACTTATGTCCGTGATTTCGAAATTCGCTCGAAAGTAATTCTAGGGTAGCCTTTAAACACTTTTTTCTCCTGTGGTAATTTTCTCAAGTTAGTTCGTCTAGACCGTTACATAAATTGTTCATGCGATCAATCAAATCTTGTTCACAGTTTGCAAGTCTTAACACTGCGTTAATCACCTCAGATTTCCGAAAATGGGAAGACTTCTGACGTCTGTCTCGCATAACAACTGAGCAACAACTGCGCCAAACCATCAGCTACCTGTCCTCATTGAGTCAGGTGAGTAGTGGCAAGAAGCAAAAGAAACAAGTTGTCAACTAGGAATTACGAATACTTCTTAAAGAATTGGGTGACAAAACACTCCATGCGATTAACACAGGTTTTAGAAAATACAGAAACTGTGAAAATGTCACACCAGGCGTGATGTTTCTGTCATATACTCAGAGATTCTTTATAAAATACAAAAATGAATCTTCAATATTGTTGATCCTTGCCTGGCATCTCGTTTCAGTAAATTTTCCACCGTCGTAACGTCGCTTCCCTGTGCCTTTTTAAAAAATCACAAGAAAGGCGATAATGCCTCTAAGACATAATGGGCTACTGGGAGGTATAGAATGAAAAGATTTTAGAAGCAACCGGAAAGACAATCGTAAGGATGAAACAAGTGATAAATAACTTCTTCTGTTTAAAAGGACGAGGAGGTGTGTAAACCAGACAGTAGCTGAAAATATTTTTATTGTTATCGTTCTCCCTTGAGTTTTCCCTATTGGTACCGAGGCTATGAATTTAAGTGCACTACCAAATTAGTGGCAAGGTTTCATCATTTTATAGTTGAAATGGTTAGATGTAACCGTAAGTTCTATGCTAACCGTTTCTTTTATCGCACTTCTCACTTGTGGAACTCTATTCCGCCTTCTTGCTTCCCTGGCAAGGTCTCATTATTTTATAGTTGAAATGGCTAGATGCAACCGTAAGTTCTATGCTAACAGTTTCCCTCGCACTACTATCTTGCTGCCTTTTAGTCAAATTTGATTTTTCAAAAGTTAAATGCATTGACAATTATCTTCTATCTTCCAAATTCCAGTTCTTCCTTGTTCTCTCTCTTAAATATTGTTTTCTTATCTCAAACCCAATAACCTCTTATATCTTAGTGGCTTTATAGACTTGTTTGGGGTGCAATGTTTTAAAAATCATTAATTAAAACCAAAATAACTCAACTTCTTTTCATGTTCGGTGTATCGCTAATGAGTAAATTATTACGAAAATTAAAAAAAATCATTGTCTAGATACAGGGCATCATTCAAAATGTCTGAATTAAGAAAATTCGTAAATTATCTAACGATGGTTTCTCCTACACAGGGTACCACTGTTGAGAATTATCTGAAAACACGAATGAAGCTTGTTAAACGGGGCTCTTCGGAAGCCGAAGAATGTGGTTGTTCTAGCAAAAAGATACTATTCATTGTGACCGAGAGTTTGGGAATACCAGCTAAATTCTTGACTAAATTCAGACTAAACGTTATCTACCAGAGACTGTAATTAATGCCCATACAGCTTGCCTTGATTCATATTTCGTCGTGCTAATGTTGCTTTTACTGAAAAACAAAACTATTTACTGAAATAAAATTAATGTGGATTAAATAAGAGGACAGACTGGTTATTTTAACCTGGTTTGCCACTAATCTACCGTGGGAAATAACTGTAGCCTACTGCGGGGATTCAGTCATAAATCGTAAAGAGACATGATTGCCTAAAAGTGCATCACACCTGGCACCTAAAAAAGGGATCATTTAACAAAAAATATCTATTTACGTAAAAATCTATTTACGTACAAATTGTGACCGCTTTTATGATTGTATAAGGTTTTGATGTTACCATTCGACAACTTGCAATTATTTAAATCAATTTACGAAGAAAAATGTATAAACAGATTTTCCTGGAGTTTCAGACGAATATTGGCGTTGCTTAATGAAACATATCTGACCTTCCTTTAGAAGCGGAACTAATCAGATATTTTCAACATTTTTACTGGGACGTAGTCTTTGACCTCAACATCTCAATAGTCCCCTGCCGTGAATAATAACGCAAGGATGTAAATCTAGATTTGCATGCATTTACAGATTAGAAGGAGCATTCTTCCCTTAAGAATCATAGCATCTACCGTGCTTAAAGCATCGCCACAAAAGGGTCGTTTTCCACATTGTTTTCTGTACCTTTTTTTCCAAGGATTCAATACCGTCTTCCGCAATAAGTAATTGATTCATTTTCACTATACTTGCGTATTATAAATATCACATAGTTTAGACACCGTTGAGGTGCTTTCTAAACACCTCAACTGAGGTGCTTTCAAAACACTTTCGAATACAATTAAAGAAATTAACTATTAACTGAAACGATATATGAAAAGGAAAACATTCTTTTGCCTAAAGCAAATAACCTTTCTTTCCAAAGCATCTAAGATCAGCATTAAAAACGGTTAAGAAAACCGAATGCTTGGTCATCAGTAAAAAAAAAAAAGCAGCCCAACATGCCAAATACAGGTCGGGGATACTAAAATCAAGCAGGTAGAAAAATTTAAATACCTGGGAAGAAGACGGAAAGGGCGACACATATATCCGAAATCGAACTGGAATGGCGAAGGACGCATCCCAGTAGGTGAGTAAAGTATTAAGAAACAGGACAATTTCGCTAGAAACAAAGAAGAGAGGACTGGATTGCTATGTAATATCAGTTCTTCGATATGGCAGTGAATGCTGGACAATATCATCAAGGATGAAAGAAAAACTTGAAGCAACTGAAACGTGGTTCTACAGAAGGATGCTGCGATTATCATGGATCGAGCATGTGAGCAATGATGACGTTTTGGAAATGATGGAAACGAAAAGCAAATTAATACTGAGCATCAGGAAGAGACAGCTGAAGTTCTTGGGACATGCAATGAGGAAGGATGGCTTGGAGAACCTGATACTAACAGGCTAGATAGAGGGGAAAAGAGACAGGGGAAAGCAGCGGATAACATATTTGAAGGACATAATCAGGTGGATGATGGAACGAGGGTTGCGTTGTGTGACAGGAGAAGGCGTGCTAAGAGCAACCAAGGATAGGAAGACGTGGAAAGTCATATGATCGACTATGTTCTGAAGAGACAGGGCACATAGAAGAAGAAGAATTCAAAATACATTCCATACAGCTTGATGAGCTGGCGAAAGAAAATAATTAACACATTGTTAATTATCTAATTGATTAAACTTTGTGTTGATAGTATTATAAAAACTTTTTTTAATAATTGTGTCCTTTTCAGTTTCGTATGTATCGGGGATGTTTCAACTCGGAATAAATACCGACTTGAATGCAAACGTAATTGGCGTAATTTATTACGATTTTTACCTTTAACTATTATTAAATAAACCATTTAGGCACCTGGGAATTTGAATTGTTTTGTAACCTTACAATCTACGAACGACTTTGTTCCGCTTCACTAAATTTTCCTTCGTTACGGTGACCTCATCCCAGTAATGGAGTAAGCAATTTATCTGTGAGTGGCCACAACGTTGACATAAAATCTTTTAAAGAGCCAAGGTCATTACGTACAAAAGAAAATCTTTGTGAGGACTCAGAACAGGTTATTTTTTCTTGTTCTGGTGTTTTAATGTTTTTGTTCCTCACTCATATTTACAGTACAAAACTGACATAATTGCAGAAATTGACCAGATAAGATTATGCTGCTCCAGATACATTTTTCTTTTTTTTATTGTGGGAGTACCAGCCACTGTTAAAATCGGTGTAAACGTAAGAAACAGTGTTATATTTACCAAGAATATAACGCGTTGTTGAGCAATTGTCCGAGGACAGATAGGCAGCTGAGAGGTGCCTGGTCCCGGAGAAAAGATGATTCTGGCTGTTCCACCTCATTGCACTAGAATGGTGGATTGATAGTCACCACCAAGGTCAGCGCAACCAACTGTAGTTGGGCAATTTTGGGCTCTGACCCGAGCGTACGCACTCGGATTCCCCACCATAAACTCTGTCTTGATCTTGTGTCACATTACGTCTCATTGGAGAGACAAAGTAAATATCTATACTCTAAGGAGAATCACAGGCCGATAGAATATTGTATAGGGTTAAAAAAAAAAAAAAAAAGAAAATTTGTGTTCATAAATATAAATAAATAGTCCTGGGTATGACGATAAACTGTATCCGGCAGCAAGGCCTCTGTGAGGGGTATGAAATCACATCATAATTGCTGTTGTTCCCAGGTCCACCCTGACCTGGGGTTGTAGCACCTGTTAGGGTCCCAGCTATGGGCAAATAGTTAAACCCCCAAACTGCGGTAAAAACATTATGAAAGTATAGAAATAGATTTTTTATAGTAAAAATTTCAGGAATACATTTTTCAAGGAAAAAGATATTACCAGCAATACATTAAACTAATACATACCAGCAATATATCTGGTTTTCAAAAAACCCCACTTTACAAACATCTGTCAGTGAAAACTGATCTACAAACATATTTCGTACAAAGACTATATTTTTTATTCATACAAATCTATTATAAAACAAATTGTTGGTATTAAAACACCTTTGAGAAGAATATGCCGTAAAACAAAACAAAACAAATAAATATATCTCATACTAATTAATGTTTCCGTTACTATGATCCTAAGGTACCTTATTGATACATACTATAGGATGGTAAATAGAATATTTCATAGCTTTAAACCTCGAAATTTTAGTGTTTATGGAGTCGTTAAATTGCTTGGACAGGCCATAATTTGTCAACACTGGACACAGTGTTTTGCAGCCCAGGCTTGCGCTAAAAAGTTCAAAGAAATGCAAGAGGAAGCTGATTACTGATCACATATGGCAAAACAAATACTATACAACATTGGTCTTAAACTGTCATGAAAGAGAATGTTCTAAAACACTGTTCTTAATTAAGTCTGAAACTTTGGTAAGGAAAAATTCAGTGCATTTTGTATATATATTCGCCTTTGTAAATTACTTTCCCTTTTAATTACTGCAGCATTTGATTGGATTCATTACGAGGAACGACTAATGTATTGAGTGTTGTTCTGCAAAAGTTCTATTGTGGACTCATATAATTTATTTTATTTAAATTCATACATAATTTTTGTTACTTTTATTTCTGACTATGCTGTAAATATTATTTTATATAAATTCAGAATCTTATTGTTTTAGAAGTAGTTACAATAATACTTTTATTAAGTTGAGATAAATTATGTAAGTAATTTCAAAGAGTACGCTTTATTAATGATCAAAAACAAGAAAACACTTTAATTACGATGATCGTATTATGTTTTAGCTTTACTTCAATCAGTCAGTTGTCATAAGTGATACACGCTTAGACGATCATGTCTCAAAAGAGTCATGAGTGACTAAGATTTTTCTGCATTAGTTTTACATTATTTCCTGCTGTAGACAAGTTGCCAACCAAGGCTACAGAACCCAATTATTTCTGCTATTCAATCCATAGCTGGAAGGAGATGAGATGGATCAATACCTTTCTCAAGGGCATTTGTGCGTAAGTTAATGAAACGAATTCGACTGGAATTCGAACTCTGCTCTCCAATTTCTCATTCCGAGCCGATATCCATTACACCACAATGCACATTCAAGACATTCGTATCATGACCCTTTGCATATTTTTATTTTTCATAATTTTTAATTGCCGTGGCTTCTTAAAAACAAAAACAAGAGGAACCAGTCTACTCTACTATTTAACCGATAGATTTGGGATGAAAGAAGATAAAGATTGATCACTTCCTTAAATCCATACAGTCAAGGTTTGCCGATTTCAGTTATATATTTAACAAACTCATCCTCATGGATAAATAATGAAAACTGACAGCATTATAATAAAGGCCAGAAATGTTAGTGTTGTTGATCATAAGGTCATTTTTGCTATTGTACCTGGTTTGGGGGGAGGAGGCGCTTTACTAAAAATTTTTAGATTTGTTTTTATTGTTTCTGATGACGCCGAAATATCACCAAAATATTTTGTAATGAAGGTTTTCGAAATTGTCGTATATTATACTAGTTTATTGCCCTACGTGATACAGGCTTTCCTCAGTAGATTGCTATTATTTTCTGCTGTAGACCGGTTGCCAGCTAAGACTTTAAAAATCTCCTCTGCACTGCTAATTAACACTTAGCTAGAGCGAGAAGAGAAGAATACCATTCCCAAGGGTATTTGGACGTAAGTGAATGTAACGAATTCGACTAGAAATTTAACTCAGTTCTCCGCGTCAATATCCATTGCACTACAATGCTCGTTCTTTACATACTTTAGAGAAAAGTTTGGTTCTGAAGAAGAATGTATTACGTTAGGCATTAAAGTTAAAATGGTTTTCCTGAATGTCAGAAATCTAAGCCATATCATTCATCTTGATTTGAATACCGAATTGTTTGTACTGACGGAAGATAGGCAAATATTTCAGTTTCGAGGTGGGCCAAATTAGGTCATGCTTTTTTTTTATGTCTATTTCATTAAAAGTATAAGAAAATTTGATGAAAATATGAACAATTGTTCGTATTTAACAGCATTGATTATTAAGAAAATTCGTTTTGGTTCAGAAAAGTAGAAGTTGACAGTAAGTTAATATGTAGTCTTGACTATCAGTACAATATTTTTCCTGAACTGAAACGGAAACATTAAGCATTTGATGAAAAATGTTCAATGGAAAGACTGCAATCATATCTCCCATTGTGGCGTAAAATTTACACAGTTGCTTAAGCGGATCTGATTTAAACATGATCTCAGTTGTCAGTTAATAAAATATTTACAAATACTTAAACTACTCATCTTTCTTATTTTTATGTTCCGTGTTCATTCAAGTCATGAGTTAACATGGCTCTCCACAACATCTTTACATTTTTACTTTTAAGCAATGTTGGTACTTGTCTAATCTTTTCCATTGCTTATTGTCATACATCCACAAAATTGAACGAACATGTTTCTAAGCAATGTTTATCTTCCATCTATCTCTAAAACAGGTGAACGTGACTCTCCACAGCATCCTATCATTTATATTTCTAAGCAATGTTTATATTTTTTACTCTCCGTCCCATTATTTTATCTTCCATCTATCTCTAAAACAGGTGAACGTGACTCTCCACAGCATCCTATCATTTATATTTCTAAGCAATGTTTATATTTTTTACTCTCCGTCCATTTATTTTATCTTCCATCTATCTCTAAAACAGGTGAACGTGACTCTCCACAGCATCCTATCATTTATATTTCTAAGCAATGTTTATATTTTTACTCTCCTTCCCATTATTTTATCTTCTATCTCTAAAACAGTTGAACGTGACTCTCCACAGCATCCTATCATTTATATTTCTAAGCAATGTTTATGTCATATTACTCTTAACATTTTTTAATCCCCCATCTATAAAATAGGCAAATATGGCTCTCCATAGCATCCTATCTAATCTTAATCTAAACTTATTTATAAATGACACTTTGTCTCTGTGTGTGTGTCTGTGTGTGTGTCCGTTGCCTATAGACTCCGAAACGGCTGAACCGATTTTCTTGAAAATTTACACAGTTGTATTATAAGCGTCTGCGAGTGTTTTGTATCGAGGTATCCCCGATAAATATCGAAAATCGATAATCGAAAAAATCGGGTTATAGGAGGAATTAATCAAATTTGATACACTCATAGACAAAGACATAAGAAACGATATTCAGAAGTTTCAAGGTTGCAGTTCTTACAATAGTGCAGACAATTTGATATCGATACCAGGAAATCAAAATTTGATTTACATCCATTCATTTTTCTTTCAGTCTACGGTTTCACTTTAACTGGATACAACTATTGCTTTTTAGTCTTTCGTGCCAATGTCCCAAGAGTCTGAGTTCCAGGACCATGGATTAGTTTTAAAGCTTTCATTACACCCGAGCAACGCCGTGCTATACTGCTAGTCATTTATATTTCTAAGTAATGTTCATACTTTTTACTTTACTTCCCATTCTATAATCTTCTATCTATCTATAGAACAGATGAACATGGCTCTCCACAACATCGTATCATTCATACTTTTAAGCAATGATTGTATTTATACTATCCTTTATATCCCATCAAGACAGGGTTGTTTGGGAGATTGTTTCTCGTTGTTTCTCGCTGCTTCTCTTGCCTTTAAAATTCGACTCGTGTGTCACAATTTTAAGGCCCTTTTTTCTCATCATGTATTCAAGAAATTTCAGCTGTCTCTTTCTGAGTCCATGTCCACGCGTTCTTTTGGTCCTCGTTTTCATTTAAATGAATCTCGTATGACTATGTATCGCCAATTCTATTCTAAGCAGTAATATCTCTCTCTTATAGTCTCTTTTGTCTGTAAAGAAATTGTCGACCATTTACAAAACATAATTTTTAAAAAGGAATTGACGGGCATAAAGCCGAAATGAATTTGGCTGTATAATTAATCGGAGATTCGCGAAGTTTAAAAGAATTGAAATTCCAACGACTAATCGATTCCATCCAGACTAAATGTTGCTGAATTATTTACGATAATGAGAAGGGTGATGAAAAGGTTGTCGCCATTAATCAACACTCAAAGATACCAATCAAAGCCAGTAAGAAAATACGATATGTGCAATAATAATAAGAAGAATGGAATCATGGGATAGATTGACCAAAAGTGACTTGAAATACAAATCAGAAAGCTTACCGATAACCTCACAAGACCAAGATTTGAATATTAATTCTTTTCGGAAGGATATTTACCACCAAGGGAATTCGAACGAATTCGGGTTATGTGGCAAGTTGATGGCAATATCACTCGCATCATTAATACCCAGAAAATTGGAGTAGATAGACTCAATTGGAGTAGATAGACTAATTGGAATAGATAGACATAATTGGAGTAGATAGACTGAACTATCGCCCGGTTCACACTCCACCCACATCCATTGAACAGGTGAAGAGGCTCATCCCTTGTTTCCTGTTTAGGATGCGGTTTCCGGTTTTTCTCTTTTCTAATCTTCTCACTATTTTTTTTTTGTCAATTGGAGTAGATAGACTGAACTATCGCCCGGTTCACACTCCACCCATGTCTGTTGAACAGGTGAAGAGGCTCATCCCTTGTTTCCTGTTTAGGATGCGGTTTCCGGTTTTTCTCTTTTCTAATCTTCTCACTGTTTTTTTTTTCAATTGGAGTAGATAGACTGAACTATCGCCCGGTTCACACTCCACCCACATCCATTGAACAGGTGAAGAGGCTCATCCCTTGTTTCCTGTTTAGGATGCGGTTTCCGGTTTTTCTCTTTTCTAATCTTCTCACTATTTTTTTTTTTTGTCAATTGGAGTAGATAGACTGAACTATCGCCCGGTTCACACTCCACCCATGTCTGTTGAACAGGTGAAGAGGCTCATCCCTTGTTTCCTGTTTAGGATGCGGTTTCCGGTTTTTTTCTTTTCTAATCTTCTCACTGTTTTTTTTTTTCAATTGGAGTAGATAGACTGAACTATCGCCCGGTTCACACTCCACCCACACCTATTGAACAGGTGAAGAGGCCCATCCCTTGTTTCCTGTTTAGGATGCGGTTTCCGGTTTTCTCTTTTCTAATCTTCTCACTCTTATGTAGCCCCCTGCACATCAGTGGCGATACCGCCTTACTTGGGGTGATATGATTAAAAAAAAAAAAGAATACAAGATGAGTGGCATTCCATCTGCATTGTTGTTTAAGTATGAAGTTTGGGCGTGTAGTTGAAGGAAAATGGTACAGGGTCATAGCAGTGGAGAGGATCGAAAAACGACCAGGTCAAGATCTTTTGAGACTTGAACATCCAAACAGTCATTGCCATTAAAAACAGCAAACCGGGCATTCTTCTTCATGCATCGTGTTCTTTCAGGACGTAGGTGATCATGGACCTTCACTTACCCCAATCCTTTGTTGCTTTTTTCCTCTTGGTATCTCTCCCAAATCTTGCTCCGCCATCCACTTGCTCAAGCCCTTCAAGTATCTGTCGTGTTGCTTTCTCTTGTTTCTCTTTCCCTCTATCCGTCCTGTGAGTATTAAATTCTCCGAACCCCTCTTCTATATTTCGTGTCCCAGAAACTAAAATACCTTCTACACTAGAAATCAATTAATATATGATTATACCTTCTACACTAGAAATCAATTAACCCTCTAGGGCCATTCGTATCATATTTGATACAGTATTTCCCTATAAGGAAACATTTGGTATTCATTGACTGAGCAGTCAGTACTGCTTTCATTTGAAATTTATAAAATATTTCTCAGGAAAATATTTCTTTCAAGGCTTGTTTTCATACTGTATCAAATATGATACGAATGGCCCTAGAGGGTTAATATATGATTATACCTTCTACACTAGAAATCAATTGATATATGATTAATACCTTTCTCAAGGGTATTTGCGCTTAAGTGAATGCGAGGAATTCAAGTGGAATTCGAACTCGGCACCCCGATTTGTCGGTCCTAGTCGATATCCAGTGCACCACAACGCACATCCGTCAGAGGTTCAGTTACCCTCAAAACCGATCTTTACTTCGAATCAAACCTGAAGTAAAGCCATATCTTGTGATCAATAACTGCGTATCACAACTCTTTCTTATTTAATTAGTCTTTACAGTAATTATTCGCAAATATTTTTTCTCGAGCAACAGTAAAACTCGTTACTTTCAAAGAAGAATTACAATATCTCATTGTTTTTATGTTGTTCCTCTTAGTACTTACTCAGGTTTAGATGATATTCACTTAGTTCATCACGGAAAACCTCTTTACTGTGATTGTACTTTAGAAAAGTATTTCTGTAATTATTAATGGAGCACAAGGAAGAAGAATAAGTATTTCTTTTTCTTTACTCAGAATTTCTTGTTCCTGGTTTGTGTACAAAACCAGATCGGTGTATTTTTATATTTGTTTTATTCCTAACTTTGCAGCTTAAGTGTCCAAGAATCATATATTCGGTCAGTACGAAAATAATAACGTTATTGGAGAGGACAAATATTATTCATTCTGTGCCATTTAAAAATCAGAAACATTCAGTTTGACAAAAAGCTCCAGCTATTTTAGTAACTATACGAATCAATAGCTACATCTAGTACTAGGAAGGTCAGATCACTGTGTCAAGCCAGGAAGTTTTTTTTTCCGTCTTGCACATATACAAATCTACCATTCACCCGTGCATTGAATACTTCGCAATATTTGATCGGGTGTTCCTTCTATTCATCTCGGGGTTCTCGTCAAAATCCAAAGTAACCCATCCAGATTTAGCAACTCAACTACAGCTACTTTCCCACCGATGAGATATATTTTCCCTCTATTTTTTCTACAAATATTTTTATAGCTTCTACTTTAACGAACTTATCTTCCTAGTGTCCCGTCTATACGAATTTGCTACTAAATTGGCAACTAGGTACCACCCTTTTGTTCCTGGGTATGACGGTAAACTGCATCCGGCAACAAAGCCCCTCTGATTGGAAGGTCGTGAGGAGCATGAAACCACCTTTTAATTGCTGTTGTTCCCAGGTCCACCCTGACCCGGAGTGGTAGCACCTGTTAGGGTCCTAGCTATGGGCAAATAGTTAATCCTTAAACTGGGGTCAAAACACTATGAAAGTATAAAAATACACTTCTATAGAAATATATACACAAGAATAGACTTTTATAGAAAAATATACATTTTAGAATGAAAAATATTACCAACAATACATTTTTGAAGAAAAAAAATTGCCATTACACACTTCTGAAGAAAAAAAAATATTGCCATCATACATTTCTGAAGGAAAAAAATTATGACCAGCAAAACATTTTTGAATACAAAATTAGAAGACATCTTCAGTTTTCTAAAATAAATAAAAATATTTTTTTCATCAAAGTCTGACTAAATCAACCTCCTTACTATAACCGAACATTAAAAATATATCTAAAGACTCTACTTTTTTGGCATTAAATAAGCCACAGACGAACCAGTTACGGATGGGAATACAGGTGTGATGACAGTTGCAAAGATGGAGAGAAATGAAAAGATATACAGGGTGAGGTAGAAAGAACTAGAAGAAAGTGGTTAAGAGATAACATTGCATTTAAATTCCTGAAGGTTGCAGCCGTCAGGATAGCAAGAATATGGAAGCGAGTTTCACAGGCGGGGAGTGCGAGAAAAAAAGCTGCAGGAGTAAAATTGTCGTCTGCATTTGGTTGATCTAACTGTGAATGGGTGAGACCCAGTTGCCAGCCTGGTTGCACGAGTAAACATCTGTTGCAGGGGCACTAGTGACAAGCTCTTTGGAGCAGAAGCCATGAAAATATTTATAGAACAGACGGAGGGAAGCCACATCACTTTGGTGGGAAAGTGGCTCGAGTCGAACCGCCAAGTCGGTACCTATTACATTACAGATGCTCCTTTGGAGCCTGTTAATAACAATGAGATGAACAGCGGAGACGCTTGACCATATATGACAGCAGTATTCCATGCACGGTGTTAGGAAAATTGATTTACTTAGTTGTGTTTAACAATTTATCTCCACAACTACAATTTATACATGAATTGAATATTGTATTATCTGGCCTGATGTTTATTTAGAGATTCTAGATAAAATATATGGAATAACTTACAATCCTGACCTGACATCTGGGCCTAAGTCCCTTTTCTCACTGCCGTAACGTAGCTTATCTATACTTTTATCGTTTCACCCCAAACAAGACGAGAATGCCACTAGATCGGTGGGGTTAGTGGTACTTAAAGAGAATGAGACGACGTTAATGGAGAGGATTGAGGAAAAGAAATAAAGGAACATGGTTCCAGAAGACAAACTTCACTATATCGATTCTCTGAGAGAATGCCTTCTCCCTTCCATCAGCATTGGGCCATCTCTAGCTAAAGCATTCTGTGGAGATTAAGAGGAAATATTATATCGAACGAATTTCTAGGTCGACGGCTAGGAAAGTTGTTTCATAATTTCCCACTAGACAATTTTTCTTCGCCAGAATTTATCTTACATATTTATAAGTCTACCATTCGTTCATGTTTCGTATATTGCTGCCACATATGGTCTAGTGCTTCTGTTTCATATCTAGAGACTCTTGAAAGCATCAAAAGAATAAACTGAAATGTTATTGGTTCTGACATGGAATATCAGCTTTTATTATTTCCCAATCTTCGTAATAAAGTTTTCCTGTGCACTTCCTATAAATACTTTCATGATAATTGTTCTGACCTTTCCTCTATGGCACCAAGACATTATGAATTCAAGCGCAGTTCTAAATTGACAGCGGGGTCTCATCATTTTGCAGTTGAAATAATCAGATTTATCCGTAGATTCTCAGCTAACAGGTTCTTTTTTTGTGCCTCTTACTTGTGGAGCCCTCTTGCTGTTTCTTTTTTTTTTGCTTCACATTTTGCTTCATTTAAATGCAACACCAATCTTCAGTCTTTCTTACTCATTTTCTATTATTGTTCTCGTTCCTGAATAATGTTCATTTTTTACTTATATTCTTTCACAGTAAGTAAACCCCTTGTGGCTTACTGCTTTTATTGACCTTGCTTTGGATGAATTGATTTTTCTTTTTTAAGTTGACATTTTCATGTCAATCTCTACACATGATACACGCTTGGGCGATCACGTTTATTTCGAGACATGACTGACTAGGCAGAAGAGTTATATGCACTAGGTCGACATTTCTTTTTGTGGCAGACTGGTTGACAACCAAGGCAATAGATCTTAACCTGACCTGCTATTTAACACATAGCTGGCGGAAGAAGATGGATTAATACCTTATCCAGAGTATTTCTCATTCAGAATCAAAATCCATTACATCACAAAGCCTTCTTATACGTAGCTTGATTTAAACATCTCCAGGAACGAAGAGTAAAATTTAATTTTAAAAATTAGTTTAGCGTTCAAAATATATTTAAATGAAGTCATAAGATTGTCTTCAAATTATTTAGATTTCGGCATAGTGGTGTTGATATGTTGCTAAACAAAACGAATTAACCAAATAACCGAACCACTAACATGAACTTCCATGGCATTAATCCATATATCCCACAATTTCTTGAATCAAATTTTATTCTAAAATAAAATACACATATCACCGTCTATAGTTATTATATCTACACAAACTTGTATATGCACAAAACGTGAGTATTTACCATGTATTCTATTGAGTAAGAAGAATAATATATTTTGATTAATTCAAATCTCAGAAGAAAAGTAAATTTCGGCATAAAAAAAGTTATGCTTTTAAACAAATCAACTAACCAAAGCTTGGATTAATATGTTAATTCTTCGAAAAGAAGGATCTTAATAAACTTAAGAGTATCCTGAAGTTTATCCTGATATAAATACTTTTAATCATTTCACTCAAGGTAAGGTGCTAAAGCCACTAAAACGCAAGGTATTGCTGAAGATTAAAAAAAAATAACAGAGAGAAGGAGACTGAGAAAATGTTACCCAGAAGAAAGAAATCAAAGTGACAGCAGAGAAATATTAACGTTGGATTTAAACATTTGTAGTTTGCAACTGACAGAAACCCAAGTGAATTGAAGATAGTATTTTTTTAAAGCAATGCATCCCCATTAAGACGATAATACCATCAGAAAGCAGGGGATTACAGGGGGTGATAGAGAATCAAAAGAATTAATTGAGAAGGGAAGGGAAAGAGCAATAATGAAAAGGTTTCAGAAAGGCAGAAGTTGGCGAACGGCATTGCATTTAAATTTTTGAATTTGTAGGTAGCATCGAACCAAGACATCAGAAGGGAGATCCACGGGGAAAAATCCCCCCCCCGAAAAATATTAGAAAATAACAGACAGTTGGATGTAGATATTTTAACAATAAAACGGTAAGACCTACTTGACAATTTGTAGAAAATACGGTAAAGCTACCTAGTTCTGAATTCAGTCAGTTAAGTGCCATACGTGATACACGCTTGGGTGATCATGTCTCGAAAGAGACATGACTGTAGGGCAAAAGGTTATCCCGTAGTAGGTTGACATTAATTTCTGCAGTAGACTGGTTGCCAGCCAAGGCTATAGAACCCAATCTGTCCTATTATTTAACTCATAACTAGAGGGAAGAGACGGTTTAGTACCTTTCCCAAGGGTATTTATGCGTAAGTGAATGCAAGGAATTCAACTGGAATTCGAACTCGGCTCCCTGACTTCTCGTTTCGAGCCAATAACCACTGCACCACAACGCACATCCATTGGACAACCAGGCCTATTTCAATCAATGACTCTCTAGTTTTTCCCTCAGTATGTTTCCATTGCTTTCTGCGGTAGACAAGGCTATAGAACCCAATCTATTCTGCTATTTAACACATAGCTGGAGGAATAAGAAACGAATTAATAACTTTTCCGAGCGTATTTGCGCGTACGTGAATGCAACGAATTCAACTGGAATTTGAACTCTGCTCTTGCTTGGGTGAAATGATTATAAAACACATCTTTAATATCTACAGTAAATGACAGACATCAAAAGGGATTTAGTTTTCTGGTTAATCGCTCGCCATCCTGGACCAGCATCTGAATTGTGTAGCACGTGTATATTGAAGGAAAAAAGATCTGTGGTGAATACGGAATTAAAAGTAACTCTCTTCTTTTCACTGTTTACAAATTTGGCAATCCAATTTTGACCAATAGGAAAAAGGATCGCCCCCATACTAAAAGACGAAGCTGAAATTCGCGACCGGTGTTAATTAATTTTCTAACTAATGAAGAGGAGGGATTTATAAAACTGAAAAAAGTTAACCAAACCGGTGTGAAAAAGTCTTTTTCTAATACATAGAGAAAGAAAATGGAATCAACCAGATGTAAGCAGAGATCAAATCACCGCCACGATGTAGGGAAGAAATTTCAAGCTGCTGAACCGGACATACCTCGACGACATACATTCTTTTTCCTTCTCCTTTTCCTTTCCTTTCTTGCGTGCTGTTCTCATCTATCTATTATTCTTCGTCAAGAAGAAGAAGCAGAAGAAGAAGAAGAAGACAACAAGAAGTCACTTCCACTGACTCCTAAAAATTAACGTCAATAAGTACAATTTTCCTTTATTGCTTTGCCTTCCTTTTCACTTTCTCGCCGGCTATAAAAAGAAAAAGAAGACACACTTTATCACTACACTGTTAGTTTTTTTTTTTTTTTTTTTTGCATAAACACATTCACTACCTACAACAACAACCTCTGGATTCATTTAACTCCGTACTACACATTCTTTTTTAATATTTCTTCTTCTTCTATATGCACTGTCCCTTCAGGACGTAGGCGATCATGGATCTCCACGTCTCCCTATCCCTTGTGTCTCTTAGTATGTTTGCTCCTGTTGCTCATGGCAACCCCCGTTCTGTCATCCACCTGATCAGACCCTGCAAATATGTTATCCGCTGCCTTCCTCTGTCTCTCCTTCCTTCTATCTGTCCAGTCAGTATCAGGTTCTCCAGGCTCTCCTTCCTCATTGCATGTCCCAGGAACTTCAGTTGTCTCTTCCTGATGCTCAGCATCAATTTCCTTTTTGTTGCCATTCTTTCTAACACTTCGTCGTTGCTTGTATGCTCAGTCCACAATATCCGTAGCATCCTTCTGTAGAACCACATTTCGGCCGCTTCTAGTTTTGTCCTCATTTTCGATTATATTGTCCAGCATTCACAGCACACTTAATATATTCACTTTCTACAAATTGATGCTTTTCTGCTCTGTAAATAAATTCCTGTAAATAAATTTCCACTTTAAAACACAACCATCTGATGATTGTAATCCTAAATTGTATGGAGTTCGTTTATGTCTGGAACAAAACCAATTTAATAAACACGCTCGAGTTCCGTACTTAAGATCTACTCCCGTAGTTTGAATAAAGGGTTCGGTTTAAACTTCAAGGTATTTTAACAAATATGAAGAAAGACAATTGAAGCAGAGTAAAGAGGAGAACAGCCGAAATATTCTGAGGATATCCAACAGAGAACCTTTTTCTGTCTGTCATCAGCATGGCTGATGCTAACCTCCAGCAGAGCAAAACAATACACCTCCTTGGCCTCACGTTTTTCATTGACATGCAGTGAACTGATTACATCGAATCAATTGCTTCGTCGACTGCAAGGAAAGTTAGTTCCCTGTGTCGTTTCAGAAATCGGTTCTCGTGAGAATCCATATTACTGATTTATAAACTGGCCATTCATCCATGCATTCAATACTGTTTCCATATCTGGTCTGGTGCTCTTGCTGTACATCTCGAGATTCTAAGAAGAATCTGCAATGTAATCGATCCTGACTTGGCATCTCGACTTCAATCACTTTCTCACCGACGTGATGGGAATTCTCTTTAACTTTTCTATAAATACTTCTATAGTAAATGCACTGACGATCTTTTTTCTCGGTAGCCAGAACACATTAATTTAAGTGTGTCACTAGATTGGCATCTAGGTTATACATTTTTTGTCGTTGAAATAGTTAAATATAATTGCCACTTCTTCAACAGTTTATTTTCTCGCAATTTATTCCTACTTAACCCCCCAACTCTGATAGCTACAATTTTGAAATTATTAAAGGCTACGTCAATGTCCAACCTCCTGTGCATTAGTGGTGGTCTTTCCTTGGTTGGTGGGAAATGATTTAAAATATATATATATATATATATATATATATATATATATATATATATATATATATTCCATTAAAAATATATATACTAGCAGTATAACCCGGCGTTGCTCGAGTGTAATGAAAACTTTAAAACTAATCCATGGTGCTGGAGTTCAGACTCTTTGGACGTTGGCACGAAAGACTAAAAAGCAATAGTTGTTTCTAATTAAAGTGAAACCGTAGACTGAAAGAAAAATAAATGGATGTAAGTCAAATTTTGATTTCCTGGTATCGATATCAAATAAGTTTTTTCGTCGTAAACTGAACTTTTAAGGCTAAATAAGTCCTCTGAGTAAATGGTATCATGGCTGAGACTAAGAACTACAATTATACCTACTTAGAGCCAAACCCGAAGCAAAAACTAAAATAAAAGGGCTGAAAAAAATACAAACATACTTTGTATTTTTTCAGCCCTTTTATTTATACAGGCATATAAACAGACACACATACAAACATCTTGCCTTTTATATATATATATATATATATATATATATATTCTACACTACTGTAAGAACTGTAACCTTGAAACTTCTGAATATCGTTTCTTATGTCTTTGTCTATGAGTGTATCAAATTTGATTAAAATCGGACCATTCCTTCTATAACATGATTTTTTCGATTATCGATTTTCGATATTTATCGGGTGTACCTCAACACAAAACCTAGCTAGGAACACTCGCAGACGCTTATAGTACAACTGTGTAATTTTTTAAGAAAATCGGTTCAGCCGTTTCGGAGTCTATAAGTAACGGACACACACACAGAAACACACTCACAGACAAAGTTCCATTTATAAGTAAGTTTAGATACATGATGAGCTGTGATACAGCAAAACAGGCTTGTATGTGGATGACTAATATATATAGATATATATTGCTGCTAGGAAGATTAGGTCACTGTGATTTCGCATTTACAAATCTAACATTCGTCTGTGCATTGAATTCTGTTGTCATATTCGGTCGGGTAAACTTGCTATTCATCTTGAGGTTCTAGGCAAAATCCAGCAAAAATCTAATATTATCAATCCTGACTTGGCATTTCGACTTCAATCACTTTCTCACCGACTTGACGTAACTTCTCTTTGTCTTCTTTAAAAACATTTTCATGCAAACTGGTCTGACCTGGTCTCCCCTGGTGCTCCGATTACTTGTATTTAAGTGTGTTCCTAGAGTGGCGTTTAGGCCCCACTGTTTTACTTACTGAAATAGCTAAATGCAAAGGCCACTTCTACTCGAAAAATCTTGTGGAACTCCCTTACGTTTTCTTGCTTCTCTGATCATTATAATCTTCAAAATTTTAAATGCAACCTGATTCACCATCCTTTTGAATCGTGTTCACTTTTTGACCTTTCCTCAATCCTCACTATTATCAGTCTTCTTAGTCTTTCACATTCAGTCTCTGTAAACCCATGCGATTAAGGAGCATTACCGCCTTGCTTAGGACGAAATGATTTTAAGGAAGTATCAACCGAGATTATATTGCTGGTTTGAAAAGCAAAGCGTATAATAAGAATATGTATTAATTTAAAAAAAAACTTGGATAGGACAAAAGCTGTTGTTTACAACTAATTTCGCCCACATCTTGAAAGGAAATGTCATATGAAAGAGACCTAAGACTGTAACGGCCAATTGGTTCTAGATGGGTACAAAATAGAGCATAGGTTAGTTTTCTTTAAATGCTGTTGGCATCAAACAAAAAATTGTAGTCGAATTCATGGGAAATACGAATTTGTTTAATATCTTGGCATAATTCTCATCCACATAATAATTCTTACTTTTCCTGGGGTAGATTTTTATAATTGCGGCCCTCAGAACAAGAAGGCACTTTCTGCCTTGTATGTGAAAATCAATTACACATAATACTTCCTCTATTTGAAAATCAACACGACTGTATCATCAGGTACTCGTTACGAGGTCTAAATTCCTTTGGTTCGCGATGATGTCAAATATGCTCCTGCCTGACTGTGTAGATTTATGTCCGATAGCATTTGTATGCTTTTTATACTATTAATATTTTTGTCTGCTCATTATAGTTGGAATCTAACCACTAACAGTGTATAATAATTAACTTTATGATAACATATCAGATTATTAATTTTTCCCTTCAAAATATTTTTTTATGAAAATTAATCAGTTTAGATGCAAGCCTATGTTTGCATATAGTTTAATAGGTGTATAAAGCGTTTTGCTTCAAAATGCCGCACAGATTTTCCGTTGTAAATGTTTGCATTTTGCAGTAGATGTTTTTAGCTTCCTTTTTAAAAAAAAGTGAGTGGTTTATCTCAAATATATGAAAAATTACGGCATTTCGAAAATCGACAATTTTAAACACAATTTTCTAGTTTATTATTTTAGTGCGGAAAGTACCAACTTATACCAAACGCCTCATATATACTAATTGTAAAGTAATCTGGAACTAGATACCTTTAAACTGGTAAGATTTCTAGTAGTTATCTTGCTAACCATTACATTGATGCAAACAAATTATTGTCAAAACACAATCTTCCTTCTAAATTTATTTACAGTTGTCCTCTGTTCGTAAATATGTTCCAGTAACCTCCATAGATTTAAGAAACGATATAATGTCAAATACTGTAAAGCCACTCCTTTAGAGATCACGTTCCATTTCAACGACCTGGTCGCTAAATGATCTAGTCACTCAATAAGTAGTTGTACCTGGCCGCTATTTCAGATATTCCAACCGTGAAATAAGTTTCGACCTTCTTCATATTGCTTTAATATCACTTTGGCGCCATTTGTAACAGTTTTAATTTATTTTTAATTTATTTTTTTAATTTATTTATTTTTAATAATTTATTTATTTTTAATTTATTTTTAAGAGTTTATACTGTACAATAAAATGCAGAACAACAAAAATAATGTATACATTCGAAAACCAACCTAATATTTCTGTACATAAGTTCCAGTTATATACTCTAAATACAGTATGCATTAAAATATTATTTTAAATTTATTTATTTATTCGTTTTACTTATTTTGACTAATTTTCAATAAAAAGGAAATTACTATAACCAACGTTTTAGCACAACCTACAATACTGAAGCCGGATTATTTTTTTATTTCATGAGATTTTCTTAATTGTAGTAAGTTTGATATCTTTAGGTGAGGAGCGGCTTATATAATATACACACGTGTGTGTGTGTGTGTGTGTGTGTGTGTGTGTGTGTGTGTGTGTGAGTGTGTGACTTATAAGATCAAAGTGTCATAAAAAATATTTACCCACGCACAATTTACAAGATCCCTCGAAGAAAATTCTAGTGGAAAACATAAAAATTCTTTATAAATTAAATTGCCGGACGTTTCCCGTTATGGGAGAGTCTCCGTAAATAAAACATCTCGTTCCCACTATCAGCCTCACCTTATTCAAAAGTGGCAATGGGGTGTTGAAGTTTATCCTACTAGTATTCAAAACAACACAAAAACAGATCTTAGACAATCAAGCATAAAGAGAAATAAACGACATATAGAAACAAATCCATTTGAAAATGGCTAAAGAGTGACCAAAAGGGCTTGGGTCGGTAGACAATACGGGGAACTTTTGCAGTTGCTTACTCCCATTGAGCAGAAAAATGTAAGAATGCTGGAAAACATGTGTGTCATATTCAACGAAATATGTTTAAAAAATGTTGTTAGCCATATATATATATATATATATATATATATATATATAGAGAGAGAGAGAGAGAGAGATAGAAGAAAGTGGATGTCTAGTCACACTGATAAGCTGTGATACAGCAAAACAGTGGAGGACGAATATCTTATGCTCTCATTACAATTAACCTCTCTAGAAAGGAAAATTTGAAAAAAACAATTACTGCTTCTGTGATTTATGCATTACTCTTCGGCAATGAATTGATTTATTTCGATAACTGGCGTGTGTATACACCGCTTATATATAATACGCTAAAATCTTCATTCGCTGATTCCATGTGCCTATGGCTTAGGAGTTAGCGACTCCGACTGACATCAAATCGGTCGAGTTTCAATCCCGGCCAGAAGCAAGTGGATATGTCTAGCCACACTGCTGAGCTGCGAAACAGGCTTGTATGTGGCTAACGTTTAGATATATCCATCCTATTAGTAAAATGTTAGTTTTAGTGGGTTCACCTGTATGAATTGAGATATCAATTCAAATACGTGTACCAACTACAAATACCTTTTAGTTTATATTGACAATTTACAGTAGGAGGCTACTCGTATATGAACTAAGGAACAGGAACTGACCAAGCCCCCTACGACGTTTCTTATTAAGGAACGCCTCAAGCACCGGATAATGACGCTAGTACCACCCCCTGGGTCTCAAACACATAATAATCAATTTTACCCACCACCGGCAGTGCCATAGAATGCTGTATTTATACAAGCTCTCTCTCGCATAGAATGTGGAATAAGGTCAAAGTTTAAAGTTAGATTTGGTAACCGTACAAAAATGCTTTGAATCCCGCCTGTACTTACCCTATTTGGGACACCTCAGGCGCTGGGTAATAGCTCCATCCTCTTCTCGAAAAAGTAGTAATACGTGGTGGGAATGGTCTCCTGAGGGCAAATTTAACAGATATAAATAAATCATATCTATGTCCCCAAGAAGATAGATACATAATTTGTATCAGTGAAATTTTAGATTCTGATTGAGTTATTACGTGATACGCTAACGAAACTACTTCTGTTAACTTAGGTATTTGAACTGTTAATAATTACGTATAGTTTTTTAAGTATCCCTGAGATATTGCTGTTTAACAGCTATGATTTTAGATAAATAAATTTACGTTAATAATTACGTATAGTTTTTAATTGTCCATGAGATATTGCTATTTAAGAAGAGCTATGATTTATTTCGATAAATAAACTTATATTCATTTAGTTATTTAAAAAAAATGACGCTTCTATGTTTCCTCGACAGGGTTGTTTTTTTCAGAGTGTCACACTACGAGTTAGGCTACCTGGCCAAGATGTTACGTGGTAAAATAGCTTACAAATCAAGTTAGAAAAAATAGCATACCTTACTTATATTGTCCTAAATGAAATTGTGCAATGGTAGCATAAGCTTCATCAATGGCAATGCCAAACATGATGTACCTGTTTGTCTAAACCTAAAATACAGCGGCTATATCCATTAATTAGGGTTAAGATACTCACAAAAAGTGCTCACTTAACGGGTGGATATTTGCGAATTCAGCTCTGGATGACTAATTTTTGAATACTGATTCAAAATTAAGCAAAACCTATTTCTACCTACAAACTCAATTATAAAAGCGGTCTACGTCTCCTTATAATCTCATTGATTGATTGGTTTGCTTTTTACGGTTTATCAACCCTTTGAAGACAATCTAAAGCCATAAAATGTATTTAGGTAGTAAGGATTTTTAAGACAATAATGATTTAGTGAAAGAAGACTTACTAATTATTTTTCGTATTTGAGTTTTACTAATTAACCCATAGCTGGAGGGAGAAGGGACGGATTCATACCTTTTCCAAGGTTATTTGCAAATAAGTGAATATAACAAACCCAACTTGAATTTGAACTTGGTTCTTTGATTAAAAATACCGAGCTTTAACTTATTATACCATTCACACATTTAAGCTTATAGCATCAGGAATTTCTAAATGGTCACCTATCTAGGTATTGAATAGGTTGGACGTTGCTTAACTTCGGTGATCTTAGGAGAGCCTGTGTTACAGCATAATATAAACTCAGATATATAAATGACCTATCAGCTAAGTGCCATACGCTTGGGTGAAAGAAACACGAACGACTGGGCATGATTTTCCCGCAGGAAGTTGCTATTACTTTCTGTGGTAAACTGGTTGCAAACCAAGGCTAGAGAACCCATAGCTGGATGCAGAATAGACGGATTAAAATCTTTCCAAAGGGTTTTTGCGCGTAAGTGAATGCAATAACGAATTCAAATAGAATTCGAACACGGCTCTCCGATTACTCGTTCCGATATCCACTGCACCACCCACGCACATCCAATGAACGATAGTCATCTATAAACAATATTCCGTGCAGAGGCAATTATGAACACAACCAATTGACTGATTGATTCCTTTTCTACAGATTATCACCCCTTTGCAAGAAAATATTTTTTGATAATAAAATATTTTTTAAGAATGATAACGATTTAGTGATACAAATTTTAATAATTAACCTATAAGTACTGGTAGAGACGGACTCATACGATTCACAAGAGTATTTACTCGTAAGTGATAAAACTTCGTCAACTGAAATTCGAAATTGATTCTCCTAATGAGAATTTGATCCATTATTCATTACACCACGTCTCATACAATCGAAGCATTTTTAGATTGTAATATGTTTTAGATAATAATAATTAGTTACACAAGCTTTATTAATTAACCCATAGCTGAGGTAGAAATGTTTGATTCGTATCTTTCCTATGTGGTATTTTTACCTAAATGAATATAAAAAAAATCAACTGAAATTGTGATTCAAGTTTCCGATTAAAATTCCAAGCCAATATCCCACGCACGTCAAAGTTTATCATACCTGGTATTCCTAAGCGGTCACCTACTGAACAGACTCAATTTTGTTTAACTTCGGTAATCGTAAGGGAACCATTGTTTCCACATGATACGGTCTTTCTTATAAACTCGGGTATACACATAACCTATAGCTATCGTTACTGTGTACAGATATACAATTATTAATACATATAACGCCAACCTCTAGACACAACTATAAACGCTACACTACAATATACCTATAGATACAAGTTTGAACAAGACCTAGGTCTGTCTATAAACTCAAGATAGACATGATATCTGTTTATTTATAGAAAAGTATAAATACATGTAAATCATTTCTAAGCAGGCCTGTAGCTATCTATATACACGAGTATAAATCTATCTAAACTAATCTATAAATGGAGCGTTGAGTGTGTGTGTGTGTGTACCCGTTACCTATAGACTTCAAAACGGCTGAACCGATTTTCTTGAAAATTTACACAGTTGTACTATAAGCGTCTGCGAGTGTTCTTAGCTAGGTTTTGTGTCGAGGTATCCCGATAAATATCGAAAATCGATAATCGAAAAAATCATGTTATAGAAGGAATGGTCCGATTTTAATTAAATTTGAGACGCTCATAGACAAAGACATAAGAAAAGATATTCAGAAGTTTCAAGGTTGCAGTTCTTACAAGAGTGCAGAAAATCGATAATATTTATATATATATATATATATATATATATATAAAAGACAAGATGTTTGTGTGTGTGTGTGTGTGTTTATCTGCCTGTATGTCTGTATTTATTCAGTCCTTTTATTCTAGTTTTTGCTTCTGGTTTGGCTCTAAGTAGGTATAATTGTAGTTCTTAGTTTCAGCCATGATACCATTTACTCAGAGGACTTATTTAGCCTTCAAAATTCAGTTTACGACGAAAAAAACTTATTTGATATCGATACCAGGAAATCAAAATTTGACTTACATCCATTCATTTTGCTTTTAGTCTACGGATTCGTTTTAAACAACTATTGCTTTTTAGTCTTTCGTGCCAACGTCCAAAGAGTCTGAGCTCCAGGACCATGGATTAGTTTTAAAGCTTTCATTACACCCGAGAATGCCGGGCTATACTGCTAGTACAATATATGTATATCTATAGACACAAATATAAATACAATCTATATCCATATACAACGGGGGTTTCTAAGGATTCTGCATCATCGCCCATTTTCACACACAAAAAGTTTCTACCATCCACCATTATATTAAATATTCAAAAGTATAAGAAAATATTTTGTAAAAGTTTGTTACTAGTTCGTAAACAGGCTTTATGATGCACGAAAAATAACAAAGGGTGGTTACTAATAACGCTGACTTACGGAGCGCATGCTGTCGCTACAATTGCTTTATAAAGGACAAACGAAAGCAAACTTGAAAACTATATAGAAGGTACCCGAATATTCCCTGTTTTCGGGGATATTTATATTTTATAAATTTATGCTGTCGCTACAATTGCTTTATAAAGGACAAACGAAAGCAAACTTGAAAACTATATAGAAGGTACCCGAATATTCCCTGTTTTCGGGGATATTTATATTTTATCTAGCACCGTGACCCAGTTATTCGCATTTAGTCTCCTGTATCTTTGAGGATTTTTTTTTTATACGGGTTGTTTGTATCTTTGCTTTGAATATTTTTTGGGGGGGGGTACCAGATATTGAATATACATTTTTAATAATCAAGATCCTATATCGCACACTAAAATTTCCACTCGACCACCGTTTTCTGTTAAATTTCTTATCACTCACCCAATAGTTAGAATCGTTCGCCGGTGGACAATATCGCCCAAGTTGGGAAACGCTGATATACATGGTCAAGGATAAAATAAAAAAACAAAACTGATTTCTACATTAAATTGGATAACAGGGATTGGTAGGGTCGTAAAATTCATGAATGAATCAAACCCCAACCAAACGTGTTACAAGACTCGCCCGTGCCTAGTGGTCTCGAACGCGTTAACTGAGACACTCTTATACAATGAAAACATGCACGTAAGCGAACTAATGGCATGACTTAAATAGGTTGCCTTCTGATACATCTCTAAACTTATCCAATGTTAAATAAGTGCAGTAAACAATTTGGTTTTAGAGTGATAAATTACATCTATACACTTGTGGCAAAGAAATAATAAAAAAAAGATTTCAACGCATTTATTTATATTTTTAATCAAATACGGACAGTTGTGATCGATGACACTTCCCTTAGGTCCTTTCCAAGCAATGGTTCGATGGTACGGTTGACTAGTGTCCATGTTGTGTGGTGATAATTCAGAAGAGATTCAGGAATTCGCAGTTGATCGGATTCTTAGCTTAGCGCCTTTTCTCTTCAAATTTCACAATTTGTATTCTAATCAGCTCTGCATAAAATGCCAGCAAAGACTGAGGTCCCCGATCGTTGTTTTTCATCACTACATCTCGAGGGCAAATACGGAGATATAGTCAGTTTTAAAGCGGCTCTTACCTCACCTTGACATGAGTCAGTCCAGATATTGTTACTCAAGGTAACTCAACATTTCGTCCTCTGAGGGACTTTAAAAAAGGGACAAGTTTTCCCCTTTGTCTTTGTATTCATTTTGTTCTTTTACAGATACACACTATATGAAAATTATTCACACACAAACACCCCACCCCACATACAATATATATACTGTTGCGTTGTGATGATGCTTAGTGCCATGATTGTTGTTTTTCAGTGGTTTACTGACTAACCTATATTTTGGATAGCAATTTTTTCTTTGCCGTAAAGTGCTCGATATCTAGGTTAGGATAAAGAGTTAAAGAGATTAATGTGAAGAAATTTGTGACTCAAATAAGTAAAGTCACGCCGGTTTCGAAGTTTCATGAAGACACCATATTGATGTATTGATTTGTCAGGGTTTCATTTTTCAAACTGCTGCTGTGTCTCAATTATATAAAATCAAGACATTACAGCAGCTTGATTCTGTTCAGTTAAGTGACAAACTTCCTCACTTTAATAATATATATATATATATATATATATATATATATATATATATATATATATATATATGGGCGTGTATAGTGATAATATACATGCTAAAAAGTCTACCTTCTTCTACCGTGGCCCAGTGGTAGAATCGCCGACTGACGCCACTTCCGTCGGGTTTCAATCCTGGGTTTGAAGCAATCGGCGTCTAACCGTACAGATGAGCTGTGATACACCGAAACAGATCTGTCCGCGGGTGACTATATATATATATATATATATATATATATATATTGTATTCGTTGTTAGAGCTATACTAGTTGTTATATAATGCTCTACGTTGTATCAAGCACTCTTTATAAATGCATGAACAGCACCTAAAAAAACTTACGAGTTCCACAAATTTGTTACAATATATATATATATATATATATATATATATATATATATATATATATATATATATATCCCATTTTTAAACGAGTTATTTCGCTACCCAGTTTTCTGAGTAGCAAAAAACTCGTTAAAAATGGAAAATATACAAAAGTTCTACAATACAATTGTATAGAACACTTTTTAATACAAATGTGTATTGGTTTAACCCTATTAGGACAAAAAACTCAGTATTAAACGATATATATATATATATATATATATATATATATATATATATATATATTCCAAGTAAATAAGGAACGAATAAAAAATCGACAACTTTCAAAACATTAATTTAAAACAGTTCTCGATGAAAAATAGAGCTGTGAATATTTATTATAAATTTTAGTTTAGAACATGTACATGTTCTAACCTATAATTTATAATAAATATATATATATATATATTATATGTATATTAATGAGTAATGTGGAGAAGTTTGTCATTTAACTGACTTAACTGAGTATATATATATATATACTCGAAGTGTTTATAGAGAGTTCAACAGCGGACAGATAGTTGATTTTAAAATGGTCCTTATCGCATTTCGCCATACGCGAACATAAGAGTCCGTCAACATATAATTTAGGTACCCCAACATTTCATATATCGACATATATTTTTCCTGAGTTTTTTCATTTCCATTGCAAACTATATATATATATATATATATATATATATATATATATAGTTTGCTCTACTTGCGTATTGTTTGCTCTACTTGCGTATTGAGCGCTTTTTATTTCTGCTTACTCGTCTCGGGTTTTTTTCTCTGGGCTACGTTTTGTGGAGCATTGGGTATCGGCTCGGATGAGTAATCGGGGGGCCGAGTTCGAATTCCAGCCGAATTAATTGCATTCACTTACGCGCAAATACCATTGGGAAAGGTATTAATACGTCTATTCCTTTCAGTTATCGGTTAAATAACAGGACAGATTGGGTTCTATAGCCTTGGTGGGCAACCAGTCTACCGCAGAAAGCAATGGCAACCTACTGCGAGATAATCTTCTGCCCAGTCAGTCATGTCTCTAATTTAAATTTTAAAATCATTTGTTTCTGATGAAGGACCAAGGACGGTCTGAAATATAAAATATAATAATAGAAATAAACAAATACTGTCAAAAAATAAACTTTTTAGCAGTTTTTCCTATACATATTAAGACAGTTTACGTGGATCATCACTATGTTATATATATATATATATATATATATATATATATATATATATATATATATATATATATATATATATATATATGTTGCAAACCTTCGTTTGAATATGAGGAAATATTTGCTAATCCTTGATGACGAATTTCTACGCAAAGCGTAAGGAATATGGCAATGAATTAAATTATCGCAATATTTATATATCTTGTGACCAACACTGATACCTTATTCAAGAAAATGCCTTTTATGTGCAACTGTGAAAAAATATTAATCGCTTAAATTATAAACAGTTCTTCTTAAATTCATTCTCAAAAGATAATGGATATTTAGCAGGTTAATTTATTAAAAGGCTCAGCAATATCATAAATTATCGCTAAAAGTCTTACAAATGGTCAAAGCTAATCATTTATTTACATTTCGCCAAACAAATCGACTATGTACCGGATATCGGCGAACGTTGAAAGTAATAGGAAGGAAAATCATTAATGAAGTGAACAAATTATATTAAGTTCCGTTCACTTCGATGTCTTGTGTTCTATCTCAGTAATCAATAACAAAGTCTCCTGGCCACACCGAGTATGGCAAAGAATAGAGGTTGTGATAGCATTTGAACTAAGAGATTACTTTTTGTTTTCTGTGCTGTATACTTTCAAGATGTGGGTGATCGTAGTTCTACCCAACATCCAATATTTGTAAGCTTTAATCAATGTCTGCTTTCCATCCCTCGCATTCCATGTTCTGGTAATCATTTACATATGCTCGTTTGGGAAGGCACTTGATTCCGCTCTCAGCCCTTCCTCCTCTCATTATGTTCTGTGAATATCAAATTCTTCAAGCACTCTTTTCTTAATACGCGTCCCAGTAATCAAAACTCTTTCATTCGGGTTCCAATAACTAGTTTCTTTTTTGCTCATTATTAATTTCTGATATTGTGTCCACAGTATCCTCAACATTCTTTTGTAGAAAAAAAATTTACAGTTGTCTTTCGTCTCATTTTTGTGAAGAAAAGGACCAGTATTCTCTGTCATATAGAAGAATTGATTCGTTTTTTTAGAGATTATCAACACAATTTAAAACCAGAAATTATGTTTAGATTCTAAATGTTTTGGGGAGATAGCAATGAGTTAGCGATACAAGTCTTACTAATTAACCCATAGCTGGGGAAAAATGTGAATTCCTACATTTTCAAATGGTATTTGTGCCTAAGTGAATATAAAGAGTCCAGCCGGAATTGTGACTCGACTCTTCGATTAACAATTCGGAGATATTATCTATTACATCACTCGCACGTCTAAACTTACATCACCTGTTATTTCTGAGTGGTCGCCTACTAGATTTGATGTTGTTTAAGTTCGAAATCGGTGCTTCAACGCTATATGGCCGCAAGCCGGAAGGATTGATATTACATAGTAGTCGTTTCTAATTTTCCCGTTTCTTAATACTTTGTCTAACTTTTGGATGTTAAACTATTAACACCTACTACCTCTGATGCAATCTGTCCCACCTCGGACACTGACATATTTTATCTCTGTTCATCAAGACAACACTTAGCTTTGTGAGCTGCATTACACACTTAATGATATCCTAAAACAATATATTTTTTTTTAATTCTTGCCAAAAAAAAAAAAAAAATTCGAATACACGTTTTGATGAAACTCCACACCGACCAAGAATATCTCTCTATTGCGATGCGCCTTCAAATTTCGATGTCTCATTTGGTGTTACCTAGTATAACACTTGCCAGGAACTTAAACTACAAAATCTTTCTGATTATAACGTTCCCAATTCGTAGCTCGTAACACGGACAATTCATCCTGCTAACACTTATACATTGTCTTTTTACAACTGATAGTCTTTTCTGCTCGCTAGTAGGTTGCCATTGCTTTCTGCGGTAGACCGGTTGCCGACCAAGGCTATAGAACCCAGTCTGTCCTGTTATTTAACCCATAACTGGAAGGAAGAGACGGATTAATACCTTTCCCAAGGGTATTTGCGCGTAAGTGAATGCAATGAATCCAGCTGGAATTCGAACTTGGCTCCCCGATTTCTCGTTCTGAGCCGATATCCACTGCACCACAACGCACATCCTTTTCGCGCGCTCCTCGCCGTGACGGTCCGGCATCGGTCCGTCGCTCCAGCGCCATCCATTTTCGGGGCCATTATCTTGTTAAAATTGTGTCCGTAAATATCAAATCCTGGTAGAACTTCTAGTTTAGTTCTCTTAGGATCGTCTCTTTCTGTTGTATACCCACTTTGACAACGTTAGATTTTAAGCTGCAAACAAAATTTTTACGATAATCTTCTCAATTAAAACGACAGAATTCTCTTGCTGATAAATGACAGAGTATAAACTGATGCCAAATTGACTTGCTTTTTCAAACTGCAAAATAACGGACATCATTATTTATTTATTTCCAATCCTGTCGCCCCACTATCTACTATCTCACTAATTTACATCCCCCCCCCCCCCCCCCCCCCCCCCCCCCCCCCCCTCCCCACCTCTCTCTCTCTCTCTCATGCCTCTTTATTCGTCCACCTCACTCTCGTCAGTATTCTCTTCCTTCTCCTACCCTCTTCCTGACACCCCCTGTAACCGCTCCTTTTTTCTCATAACATTCCTCCTATGTAACCCCCTGCACAACAGTGGCAGTAAAATGCCTTGCTTGGGGCGATATGATTATGAATAAAATAAAAAAATTCTATACTATTAAAATGTGGACATAAAGTAGGAGGTCAGTTCTACATTACGATCAATATATAAACTGATCCCTCAACTTATGGCCACATTCATCCTTCTCTTACCCACTTCTGACACCCCCTGTAACCTGTCACTCTTTCTCATAACATTCCTCCTATGTAACCCCCTGCACAACATTGGCAGTAAACTGCCTTGCTTGGAGCGAGACGATTATAAAAAAAAATCTCTGAAAGTCTTGCATGCGCAGAATCGAATAATATGGATAATGTCTTCACGAAGACATTACTCTAAGCTTTTCGCACCTGTACATTTCGGACAACCATTTCATCAGAAAATAGGTGTAACTCGGCGTAACTTGAAGTTGAAACAAGATGAATAACAATTTGATTATTGTTTTATATCTATACCCTGTGTCTAGTAACAGGACTCTGTACCATGTCACTCCAGCTGTAGAACCCTGTGATGGCTATCAGACAACCGCATCACCCTTGAACCCAAACTGAAACCAACTTGATTATTATGTGTAATGCAAAATTATATTTAGCACCAAAGTTGAAATGTAGGCAAGGAGTATTAGCATTCACTAACTTAAAAAGGTGATCGTCTAAAAGAGTTGCAGATAATTCCGAAGTCGTCTGGGAGCCATGATTGAAGCCATTAGCAATTTTATTGAATAAATTTACAACAGAATTCAGTTGTTCTTGTCCTTAAGGTTACATGGCCCAGTGGATATAGACGTTGGTTAGTTCCCATGACTTGATCCAAAAGTTGTGAGTTCAATACCAGGCTACAGCAGTGGTGACCAAGTAACTTACAGGGATAGAGGGAGATAATTCATGATAACCAGAAAAAGCTCTAGGCAAGGAATAAGAATGATATATTCCAGTGATTGTAGTAAAGGGTTCGGTTAGAAATTCATAGCATCTGAAAATGGCCGGAGCGTACAACGTCCGAAACGTCGTACAAATTGCATCAAAGATGAAGACAATAGTCCAAATTATGTAAAAACTGTAAATACTGCATCATCTCAGTAACAAAGATAAAGATTTACTCTGTAGTATTTGAAGATATTTTTGTGTAAATTTGATAAATATATCTGTTAATATAAGATATCAGTGCCATTTTAATTTTTACGTAATTTGGACGAAAATTTATCCATCGCACCCGATAAGTTCATTTCTTAGAGTTGAACAACCAAACTACTAGCAGATACTTTTATTATAACGGTGAAGCTTTGGGCAGCACCACCTGATCTGTTCGGAAAAACTGAATTCAGAGTTTTTTACACATAGTATGTCACAAGGTATCCAAATGATTCCCCTCGTGTTTTATCTGGGTTCCTCTCTGTGCAACAAGGTTGAGTTCGAGTGGAACTCTGGCATAAATTAGTCCACTTCTTAAGTTTAGAATTTGATAACTTAATAACTGAAATTCGTTGATGAAGAAAGTTTATATATATATATATATATATATATATATATATATATATGTATATATATATATGTATATGTGTGTGTGTGTGTGTGTGTTATAATAGTTGTGACAATGGTTTATAAAAGTATAGTATCACTACACAAAAGTTTTCATGTTTCGGAGCCGAACTGCTCCTCTTCGGGTGATATGTGTAACTGAAAATAAATGGTGGAAACGGCTTATTTTTGGGAATGGGAGGTGTAGGTGGTTGTTGTATGGGAATGGAATTTAGTGTCTAAACTAATCCATCAGCATTTTGTAACCATAGAAATACACATTTGGGTTAAGAGGGCGGGGCAAGGTGGCTTAGCTCCAGACAGGTCACTTTTTAGTTTGGGTAAATTGCATAGTAGCACCTTAGATTCTTTAAATGGGCAGACAAATTTGATTTGATTAATATCTATGAGTACATCAGTTAGAGTAACATTTTAGTATTGTATGTTTTTTTTTTTATTTTATTAATATAATATCCATTTTTTGTTTTGTTTTGTGGATAAAACATGGATATTAATTAAATTTTGGAGAGGATTATTTTATCTGAGTAAGGTATCTAGTTGGGTGTGCGTTGTAGTGCAGTGAATATCGGCTCGGAACGAGAAATCGGGGAGCCGAGTTCGAATTCCAGTTGAATTCATTGTATTCACTTACGCGCAAATACCCTTGGGAAAGGTATTAATACGTCCATTCCTTCTAGTTATGGGTTAAATAACAGGACAGATTGGGTTTTATAGCCTTGGCTGGCCACCAGTCTACCGCAGAAAGCAATGGCAACCTACTGGGGGATAATCTTCTGCCCAGGCATTCATGTCACTTTCGAGACATGATCGCCCAAGCGTATTTCACGTATGGCACTTAACTGAAGGTATCTTAACTGAATACATATATATCAGTAAATAATTTTTATCTTTAAGTTGAATTTTTTTATATTAGAGCACGAGTTATAACCGACATCTTTTGCTTAATTAAATTTAAACGAAAAATACTTTCGTTAAGCTAATGAAAAAAATCCCACGGTGCAAGATCAAGTGAAAAACGAAGTTCTACCAATACGTCGATGTTCTTCTCAGCCATGAACTGTCGGATACTCAGGGTTTTCTGAGTAGGTTTATTGTGTTGAAACAGCCATGATTTTCCCTGCCACAACTCTCGATATTATTCCGACCATTTTCTCTTATCTGTGATTTTTGGGAACACACTTTTTATTTAAAAGATCTACATGACGGACTACATTGACACTAGTCTAAATTTGGAAGCGCGTTTTTTCATTATCCTGGAATAGAAGATCATGTGAAAATAAATTCTATGTAATAAAATTCCAAATACTTATCAAAACAAGGAAAGCCGTGTTATACAAAAAAAAAAAAATAATAATAATAATAATAAAAAATAAATAAATAAATAACAATAAAATAAAATAAATAAATAAAAGAAGTTTCATAAGCTTCAGAATTAAATACAACTTTAATTGTATTAACTTTTCAATCTAGAAAGCAGAGTATTACAGACAGAAATTCTAATTAAAAAACTTTACTCCTCGTAAAACGTTTATCTACTCTGGGCGTTGCCAATTTTTTAATATGAGAATACATTCAAAACATTGTAGGAAGTAAAACGAGTTATTAGAAGTCAATTTATTTGTGCCGTGCCTGCGAAAAATAATGTTGAATTATTTTATATATGAATCTCTAGCAGGAATTAAGCAGATTGGCAAATCGCCTATGGTTAGCTTTAATAATGAAAAGGTTACATTCGTTTCTTAACCTCATTCCACAGACAGAACGAATGCGATACCAGTGTTTAAATTTTTTTAAAGAAGGCTCGTCGCCAGTGCTTTTTTTTCGTACCAAAATCTTTCATTATTATTAGTTGATGTTGCAGAGTATATATATATATTTATATATATATATATATATACATATATATATATATATATATATATATATATATATACATATACATATATATATATATACATATACATATATATATGGACACACACATATATATATATATATATATACATATATATACATATATACACACACACATATATATATATATATATATATATATATATATATATATATATATACGTAACAGTGCTCGATATCCGAGATAGAGCTTCTGTAAACATAGAAGTGCACACTGACAGTATCATCCTGGGGCGCAATCTTCAAGATGTGTGTGTGTGTGTGTGTGTGTGTGTGTGTGTGTGTGTGTGTGTGTGTGTGTGTTGTAAAATCCGAGATAAGATTGGCTAATAATTCTGGGGGAGCACACACACACACACACCCACACACACACACACACACACACACACAAACTTATATATATATATATATATATATATATATATATATATATATATATAGAATATAGCACACTTGGTATGTAATCCAGGTAAATTCCAAAAGAGACAAACTCAAGAGAACTCAATGTTGAATTCATTTATTTAATTTAATAGACTAATATAATTTATAAAAGATTTTTGATTATTACTATGGATGATACATATTTCAACGCTTAGATTTTATTATCGCTGCTCATCAGGCCCAAACGGTACAACAGTAGGTAATCAAAATATCAAGCGTTGAAATATATATTATCTATAATAATCAAAAATCTTTTATAATATATATTACGGTCATATCACATTGAATACACCGGTTCTCGTCCGATCAGCAAAATTAAGTAACGTTGAGCCTGCTCAGTACTTGGGTGGGCGCTTGGGAATACCAAGTGTTGTCAGCGTTTTATGATGAATGTGCGTTCTGGTGCACTGAATATCGGCTCGGAAAGAAAAATCAGGGAGCAGAGTTCAAATTCCTGTCGAATAATCTGTATTCACTTACGCGCTAATACACTTAGGAAAGGTATTAATCTCTCCCTTCCCTCCAGTTATGGGTTAAATAATAAGACAGATTGGGTTCTATAGCCTTGTCTGGCAACCAGTCTACCGCAGCAGGTATTGGCATCCTGTTGCTGGATAATTAGAAAATTCCTGAGGTCTATACAGGGTAGGACTTGGGGACCTTCCCTTAAAACAAATCCCAGCGAATCATGCTCCATCTAAGAGGAAGCCGGCTCAACTCGACCAGAGTGACTCTCGAAACAATAAGGTATATTTAAACGTCATTTTTGGTGTTAAAAGAGGTTTGTTGGTCTTTCGCTCAACTGTGTCCCACAAATAGTTATCAAGTGGATTGCAGTACAGGTAGTTAGGTGACCATATATAATGCGTGATGTGGTCACATAAATGAGGTTTGACAGCCATGACTGTATTCTCTTTCTTGTGCAGCGTGGTGCAGAATACTGTTGCCAAACACAAAGTTTTCCAGCATAAACTCTCTTGATCCATGGCTGCTATACCTCCTCAAATCACTTGATGTAAAACTCTGTTTTGCGTCTGAGGCACTGTGGAAAGATGAATGAAGGTACAACATTGCCATTACTACTCATAACTACAAAAACCTTCGTAATCACCATTAGACTCATTTACCTCTTTCCGTATCGTCTTCACTGTTCTTAGATTGACACTCAAACGCTTTGAAATGTTCATATTAGGCCTTTCGGCATGGATGCTAAGTAGAACAGAAAGCAGGTTCTGGCGGAGTGTTTTTTGTCACGATGTACTTTGTCTCACGGATGGTGTTCAACTGACACTAATTCACTGAGCAAAATGATGAACAAAGAACTCACAATATAAATGAGTAACAATTTACTCAGTGTTTTTTTAGTAGAAATGTTATTACAGAAACAAAAAGCATTGTTTGATTTAATTTTTCTCTCATCAAAATAACCTCTTTTAACCTTGATTACTGCAAAATAATTTTTTGTTATTCGTTGCAAAAGTTTCTTAAAATATGTTTTATAATTGATTCTATTCTTTTCAATGACTCGATAAGGTCTTTTTATTTATATTTTATTTTTATTTTTTCACTCTTATAACAAGTTCATGCCAAGCTAATTCTGGGGGTTCTTTCAGACTTTTGAACTATATATACATATATATATATATATATATATATATATATATATATATATATATATATATATATATATATATATTACAGAGAGCCAATATTATTAACGAGTTTTTGAGGCGGGTAGTTTTCAAACCAAAACTAGAATATTGCTGTCATATCTGTGCTGGAGCTGACCACCTATCATTTTCTAGCCTTCACGTGGCCGTGCAGGTGATAAAATGCTTTCAATCTTACAGTCTTTTTGCCACATATGAAAGATTACAAGCCTATTTCTACGCCATTGCTATTTCCATGTTAAATGTTCAGACGAACTATATTCCAAAGTTTCACCAGTTCATACATTTACAGTTAGGACAGGCCATGGCAGGTACACTTGAAGAAGGCCGGAGCGTACAGCGGCCGAAAGGTCGTACAAATGGCAACAAAGATGAGACAAATAGTCCGAATAATGTAAATAGTACAAGAATTGTGTTTACTACAACGAACCCGCCAACCAGGTATGTGCTCACGAACGGGCAGCGCTTTTTCATTATCGTGTTCTTATCAACATATGGTTTTATGTTTATCTACATTTATATACGTTGAAAATTACAATCAGCACAGCTGATTATTGAGAGATGAAAAATTTTCGAGGTTTTTGAAGTCATTCAGCGCATTTTTTTTGTCCAAATCCTTGAATCATATTATGTTCCGAAAAAACACTACATAAAATTCACCATTTTTATCTATAATGCTGAACGTGTTAAAATTCAGCTTTTTAACAAGAAAAAAATCTGTTGATTTTAACAATTTCTGCCATGTAATGCCCTATTATGACATAGTTAAAATTTGTATTTAAATAGATTGTATATATTTTCTAGTTGAATTATTCACCTATGCTATGAACGATCCATTATTGTACATAATTAAGTTACGATAAAAGTTGTAATTTATATGAATACTACCTTATGAAAATTGACGTATATTTGAGTGATAGACGTGTTATAGATTCATAGGGTCCCACGAGACTTGCATCGGCCCTGGTTAATTATATGTGAGATTCTTTAAGATATTTTTAACAAAAATAAGTAATTTCTGATTAACTGATACCAAATAAGTAACTCCTTTCTTTGTAATACGAATATTTCTGCTGAATGATGCCTTCGTAGTAGTAACTTTAATATCATTAATAAATGTTATAACATTTACTACCATTCGAGTAGCAGAATAAGTAGTTCAAATACTGCTCATGTTTTACTAACAATAGTACAGCAACTTACAACAGCAGTAGCGACTCACTAGATAGAATATATTAACAACCCATTCTCGCAGAATAGTACTAAAGATATAGGTAGAACCATAATTATGTCCTTGTGTTGCACCAAGCTAAACTTAGGAAATATTATTTTTGACCTGATTTGTTGGTTAGGCTGTTGTGCAGTTTCCAAATGGTTACGGAATCGGGGTTTAAACCTAGGTAAAAGTGGGGATTTTGAATGCGGATTTTTCTACTGAGTTTACTAACGGAACACAGTTGTTCAGAACGATTTACTTATTATTTATACGTTAACAATTATCCTCATCTTTGTTGTTACTATTAGACCCATATGACTGCCGGTCTTCAGCAATAGTTTGTGGGTCAGGGCAAACTTCAAAGAATTTCTAAAGAGTCAGCGCTTTAGGAAGGCTCTGAAGATCTCCTTAATGGTCTTAGCATAGAAATAAATACGATTTGCTAGCCTTTCAAATAGAACGAAAGCGAAATGACAGCAGTAACCGTAGAGCGAAAGCGAAAATTTTGTAGGGTAGTCAAGCGGGACAAGCAGCAGATGCAGTTTGATTAGAAAGTAGATTAGGTTTAAAACTTCAAGTTATACACTTAGGATTGTCCCACGGGAAAGCAGTATATTAAAGCGTTGTTTTGTGAATTTGGTGGCATAATAATCGTCTGATGTACATTGGGGTGCAATGAATATTGGCTCAGAACGAGAAGTCGGAGAGCCAAATTCGAATTCCAGTTGAATACATTACGTTCACTTAGGCACAAACATCCTTAGGAAAGATATGAATCCGTCGTTTCTCCTTCCATCTATGGGTTAAATAGCAGAATGGGTTCTATTGCATTGTCTGGCAGCCAGTCTATTGCAGAAAATAATGGCACCTACTACGAAGAAATCTTCGGACCAGTTAGTCATGTCTCTTTCGGGACATGATCGCCCAAGCGTTTCTTAAGTATGGCACTTGACTGAATTTTATCTTCAATTCATTTGTTGAAAGTGGAAACGGGACGAGAAGGTAGACATGATATCGCTACTCATTGTCAGCGGGAAAAAAGAACATTTTAACCTGTCGATTGATTAGATGGTTCAGTTCGCAATCTTTAAGGGTTACCCAAATCAACAAGTATCTGATTATTATATATTAAAACCAAAGACAATGACGATAGTCCGTATGTATATAATCAAATGCTCTTCTTCCCTGATATTTAGGTAGAAACTGTTACTTTCTGTTCATTTAGCTTTCTACAATGTTTCGCTAGACATGGCAAATATCGACAGAGGTGTTGTTTGCAGTAGCGACGTCGGTATTAGTAGTATCAATAGTCCTACTGCAATGGTAAAAAACAGTAAATTTAAAAGCTGCAAGTGTAAAACTTGTTCAGTCATCCTGTCGAACTTTAACAAAATACAACATACCGATAGATTATCAGTTACTAAGAAAATTGAATTACTGATTTCTAAGGGGGAAGCGTAAGCAGTCTTGTTGCTTTTGATTCATAAATGTGTCGCTTTTTCGGCTACGGTATTTCTTATTTCATTCGGTCGCAGATCTATGCTGAAGCATGCAAGTATTGCAAGCGTGATCTATCGTAAGTGAACACGTTTGAATTTCAACAAAGAAACACGGGACGATTATACTTTTTGGGGACAAATCCACACGGAACAACTTTAACATCAACGAACAAAATCTACTATTTTTATCTATAATGCTGAATATGTTAAAATTCAGCTTTTTAACAAGAAAAAAAAATATGTTGATGTTAAAAATTGCCGCCATTTAATGCCCTATTATGACATAGTTAAAATTTGTATTTAAATAGATTGTATATATTTTCAATTTTTCTAGTTGAATTATTCACCTATGCCACTAACGATCCATTATTGTACATAATTAAGTTACAATAACAGTTGTATTTTATATGAATACTACCTTATGAAAATTGACGTATAGTAGAATCCACACGGAAGACCCTTATCATAAACGAACACGTTTGAGTTTTAAAAGAAACAAACCAGGACGAACATGGGGGTAGGAAAATTACACAGAGAGCCCCCTTATCGCTACTGAATACTTTTGTATTAAAACATGAACGGACCGGAACGATCATACTCTTCAGCCAAAGAATACACACACGGTGAAACCTTATCGTCACTGAACACGTTGGAGTTTAAAAGAGACGTAACGGCATGATTTTACTTTTTGGGGACAAATCCACACAGGACAAGATTATCGTAACTGAACACGTTTCAGTTTCAAAAGGGACAGACCGAGACGATCATACGCTTTGGGGGACAAATTCTCACAGGACAGCCTTATCGTCACTGAACATGTTTAAAAATAGAGGGTAGGGGATGATAATTCTTTTTGAGAGACAAATCTACTGTTACTATTTTAAGAAAAACACATTATAAACTGAAGATCGTGTAATATTTATCATAAAAATATAAACATATCTTTAATAATCTATCCAAATCATTTGGTTTAATACTCATTTTATTTTATCCTTGCCTGGATAGTAATTCTGACCAATTAGACAATCTTTCTTACCAGAATCTATCTCACATATTTATTTTGTCCGCTTTTCGTCCTTGCTTTGAATATTGCTGCTGCATATGATACGATGCTCCTGATCCAAAGGATCTGCAATATTATTGGTACTGATCTAGCGTCTCGGCTTTAGTCACTTTCCTACCGCTGTAAGTTAGCTTACTTGTGACTTTTCTATCAATACTGTCATGGTAATTGTTCGGATGATCTTACCGCTATGGTATTATGAATTTAAGCGCAGTACTAGATTGGCGGGAAGGTCTCATTAATACACAGTTGAATTAGCTATATGTAACCGTAAATTCTATGCAAAAAGTTTCTTTTCTAGCACTTCGCACTTGTGGAACTCTTTTCCGGCTCCATGCTTTTCAGCCAACTTTGATCTTCAAAAAATTTAAGTGGAACGTCAATCGTTATCGGCTACCTTGATTACTATTCTATTGTTCTCGCTCCTTAATAATAATTCTCTTTTTTCGTATTCTTTCAAACATTGTAATCCCTTGTGTTTTCGTGGCTTTACTGCATAGCATAGATTGACATGATTAAAAAAATTAAACAATGACTTGCATAAAATCTGGTATGTTGAAAAATGATGATATTTTACTAGTTTTTGTTAATGTCGAATGAAGCCTGCCGCCGATTAACTTAAAGAATTAATATTGAATAATGCGCCTCCGATAAAACCCTCGAAAGGATTTTATTGTTTACAGGTCATTTGAAGAATTGACAGCTCTGATTATAGAGAATATGTGAAAAGACTTTAATGAAAATTTGAAGAGCTCTGATTACTTTAATGAAACTTCGAAAGAACTTTATTTTTAATTGAAGATTGAAAGCTCTAATATTTTTAAACGAACCCCTTTCCCTTGTAAACTGGTATTCCGACTATTCAAATTGTATTTTCTGCTTTTGTAGTTTATTTTTTTTTTATAAAGCCTTTCTTCGTAACTCTCCAGGAGTCTTCGAACTCTTTCAGGTATTTACTTTTGTTTTTTGGTGCCGTACAAGTGTACACAAGTGTCCGGTCTGGATCTGGTAGAAATACGGCTACCAGGTTTACACAACGTGACTTTCTGAGAACAAATCACAGCGTGGGCAGTAAGTCCTTTGTTGGAATCGACGTCTTGAGGACCAGCTACTGTGGCGAAATCATCACGATCAGCGGTCCGAAAGCGTCGACATAATTGGTACCGTTTTGACATCACCGCAGCAGGCTCCGTTCCCGATCCAGCGAACCAACCAACCAACCAGCCGGCCGGCCGGGTAAACGTATTACATCTTAGTTGGTGAGGATCTGCTTCTCTACTATATCAACATTCATACTGTTTTCTCACCTGGGTTCAGTCATTGATCTCTGGTAGGGATATATATTATAACCACAACTGGGCTTGCCAAAAATAATTATTCTCCTTCTGTCGACCTTAAACGCCAAAGGAGTCTTTTGGGCTCCAACATTCTCTGCGAATTGTTTCTTGGTGTGCTAATTATGTCTTGGGCGTTTCCTAATTGTAATAGAATAATATACAATTGTAATGAGTTAGGTTGATATCCACTTCATAACATAGCGGCAGCGTACACAGTGGATTAAAATAAGATGATGTTTTCCTCCATGACTACGCATCCCACACAGAACAAAAATAACACGAAAATTATTTGAACTCAGGTGATTCATTTAACCAACGGCCATTGATCTTCTGACCTTCCATTAATTGATTATTACCGTCATACGATCTTTGAAATAAGCATTCATGGTGAAAACTTCCTCTAATGAAAATCAGTTCGTTGAGATTATTTTTTCACATTAAAACCTACAGAATTCTACTCAAAAGTTATCGAAGAGCTACCCGATGTAATGAATATGCATACACCTTGGTTTCCCCCTCACAGTAATATGATTGGCTGGTGTCATCCATGAATACAGACTAAGGCGTGGACTACGCCTATTGGAACGCCTATTGAGTACTCCTATTGCATAAGCCTACGCCTAAGCATGCTGCATACGACTACCACGAGTACCAGTTCAATACGGCTACTTGTAGGATTTTTCTATGTAGTTCTATTTGCCAAAACCACATAGCTACTTCGAATAATATATATAGCCCTTTCCGGGACATATCACTGCATGGTAAGGAGAAAAAATGACTGTAAATAACTGTGAATATATAATTGAATAAAATGTAATTGTACTTTATTTGTGAAGCCTTCATCTGTTCATCTCCTGTGTTTAATATAGCATGTCCTGCACATATATAAATCTACCATCCGCCTGTGTATTGAATACTGCTGCCACATCTTTGTCGAGTACCCCTGCTATTCAACTCGGGGTTCGTGACAAAATCCCACGGAGAATCTGTAATGTTATCGATACCGATTTGGCAGCTCGGCTGCAGTCACTATCTCACCGGCGTGACATGACTTCCCTGTGCCTCTTCTATAAATACTATCACAGCTTCTGCTTCAATAAACTTAGATCACTGGTGACCCCTAAATATGAATTTAAACGAGCTTCTAGATTAGCAATTATGTCTCGCCCTTTTACTGAGAAACCGATAAAATGTGACCGCACTTTCTACTTTAACAGCTTCTTTTCGCGCACTTCCCACATGTGGAATTCCCTTCCATATACTTGATTCTCCGACAGCTACAATCTCCAGGAATTTAAATGTAAGGTCAATAGACATCTCCTATCTCACTAATTCGCATCCATTCTCTCAAGCCCTTTTTTTCATCTACTCCACTTCCATTATCGGTATTGTCATCCGTCTATTACCCTCCTCGTGACATTTCCTATAACTAAATCCTGTTTCTCATCACTTTCCCCTATGTAACCCCCTGCGCAACAGTGGCAGTAGAATACCTTGTTTGGGGTGAAATGATTAAAACAAATGTGAGTGTTAAATTCTTCAAGCTTTTTTTTACATTATTCGTCGAAGAAATGTCAGCACTCTCTTTCTGATCTCAAGAATTATTTCCTTTTAATTCGTATTTTCCCTTATTGTTCACGTGTTCTGTCAATAGTATTCTTAGAATTCCTCATTAAGACCACGTCTTTGTCGCTTCAAGATTCTTCCAAAACTAGAAGAAATCTGTTCCGTATTCTCTGTCATATAGAAATATATTTAATACCTTTCCTCTAATACAGGTAAACTAAACGATTAAAGATCACATCAGAATAGGTTTTTGGCTATCATTAAAATGCTACTTTACGATTATTATTTTCTTTCTAAATCTGGGCATATCTGAATATTTTGAAAGCGTCTCGCTATTAACAAAACTTTGAGGACCATATAATCAATATACACTCAAGATCAATAAGCGAAACATATTTTGAAATAAAATTTCCACGCGATTTGTTGACTATGTGCTCAGGGCTAAAAAGATGAACCTAAACACGTGTAAGGTTAGTGTACGGATGGGATTTATAACAAAGACGTTGTTTTAAAGCGTCGTGATGTCTGAGAATTAATGAGAGATTATATACAAAAACGGGCGCTTATTATTGCATTTAATTTTCTACCGTAATAAACCCAAATACATTCCATTGTTGCAGTCGGCAATACCATTTTTTAAATAAAAAAGCAGATAAAATATAAAACAAATAAAATAAAAAATCAAAGTATAAAAACAATATTAATGTATGTAAGTATCAATTCCACTAAAAACTCTAGATATGTGTGTATGCGTTTGCATGGATTTGTGTAGTTAGCGGCTTTTATATATACTTACACACACCTGTACAATAATAATGGCTGGCCACTCGTATTCGAGTCGAGGATACCTGTCTCCTGAGTTGGCTAGCTAATCCTTGTTGCAGACACTTGTTCAGATACACTTGTGCTTTTTCAACATTCAAATACTGCAACTATACTGAGCGGATTTTAGTTATAATTTCTGGGCCAGAGCGTGCTAATTAGCATGGTCATCAGTCTGATCAACAAGGCCAGGACGCTCAAACCCTCGGTCACAGTGACTTGTGACAGCCGAGTTAGCACAAACATAGACGACTTCTCAAAGGGAGATGTCGATAGTTGTGCTGGCTCGGTTGACGCAAGACTTCTCTCATAAGTGTTGTGTCAACACGTTTTCAGGCATTTTTCAAAGGCGCCCTAGGCTGGGATCGCCCTCCTTCAGACCGATAACATCAAGAAGATATTTTCCTGACAAATCGACCATGGTGAGATCCGAACCCGAGGATCATGATCAGAAACGAACATCTTAAACACTCGGCCACACACACACACACACACACACACACACACACACACACACATATATATATATATATATATATATATATATATATATTAGAGAAAATTTTCAAAATTCAAAGATGTCGGATGTACATTTCGAAAGAGGATCTCTAATAGAGATTCTACGTCACGTCAGCGACATTGTTTTTTCCAAATGGCGAAGTCTCTGGGGTAGAGTGTGGAGGGGTTTTAGGTTATCAACGGTCACAAAGTAGAAAAGGACAGAGCTGGTAGTAATATATATATATATATATATATATATATATATATATATATATATTAAAAAAGGATTAATTCAAAGATGTTGAGTGGCCATTTCGACATGAAGATCCCCACGGGGGACGACACATCACCTCAGCAACAGAAAATACCTTTCAGAAACCATATATATATATATATATATATATATATATATATATATATGTTTAGGATGTGGTTCCCGGCTTTCTCTTTTCCAATCTTTTCACTCTTTTATTTATTTATTTTTTCTTCAATTGGAGTAGATAGACTAATCTATCCCCCGGTTCACACTCCACCCACATCTATTGAACAGGTGAAGAGGCTCATCCCTTGTTTCCTGTTTAGGATGTGGTTTCCGGTTTTCTCTTTTCCAGTCTTTTCACTCTTACGTAGCCCCCTGCGCATCAGTGGCGTTTTCGCCTTGCTTGGAGTGATATGATTAAAAAAAAAATATATATAATATATATATATATATATATATATATATATATATATATATATATATATATTGTAAGAAAGTGACAGAACATGTAGATTTTAAACCCACTGTTCAAGCATTTAATTTTATAAAGTGTGCTCGACAGAAAGTAGAGCTTTATACTGTCATGGTTGTTACAATGGTTTATAAAAGCATAGTATCACTACAAAAAAATTCTCGCTCCTCTTCGGGAGATTTGTGGAACTGAAAAATATGTCACCCGAAGAGGAGCGAGTGTGCTCCGAAGCATGGTGGGATAAAAAGAGAGTGGAAGGGTGAGAAAATATGGTTAAAATAATTGTTTAACATTTTTATTGTATTATTCCAGTTTTCAAAAAGATGTGGTTAGAATTAGATGTGAGGCAGAATTGTCCGAAGTTCATGTTTTGATAGGATTTAGGTAAAAGTTATTTTATTATTAACAAAAAAATGATACAGATAATATTATGTGTACGAAACTACACCGCATTGAAACACTTCCACATTCTCTATCACGGATAATGAACACTTTCTCTCATAAATATACGATATCTTAAAAATTAGTTTTATAACATATATATATATATATATATATATATATATATATAAATTTGAAGATATGGATGAGAATTTAACAAGTTGATAGAATAGAGAATGAAAGAACAATAGTGAGAAACAGGAAAAGACAGCTAAAGTTCCAGGGACTTGAGATGAGGAAGGAAGGTTTGGAGAATCTGATACTCACAGGTCAGATACAGGGAAAGAGGGATAGCGGAACCCAGCGGAAAACATATTTGAAGGGCCTGAGGATGTTGATGACAGAGCTTGGCTTGAGTGGAATAACAGGAGAAAGCGTAATTAGATCTATCAGGGATAGGGAGTCGTGGTAGGCCATGACCGCCTACCTCCTGAAGAGACATGGCACATAGAAGAAGAAGAAGAAGAAGAAGAATAAAATCTCTATCCAAGACCTTTCGCTTTCATTAAAACTTCTTCAGAGACCAAGAGAAAAATAAACAGAGAAAATGAACTATCATATACAATCATATATATATATATATATATATATATATATATATATATATATATATGATATGTACAAAATGAACTGTCATATATATATATATATATATATATATTACAGTTCATATATATGTGTGTGTGTTTGTGGGTGTGAATATATATATATACATGAATATTTAAGCTCATTTACACGTTCATATATATATATATATATATATATATATATATACCTGTTTACAGAGCTGCTAAGATATATATATATATATATATATATATATATATATTTAGTGTATCGAGGCAGCAAATAATTTTCTAAACATATACTGTTAAATATAAGAGACGTTTAGAACGTCTCATGATTAAACATAATAGACATTCATTGTCTCTTTTATTTAACAGTATATGTTTAGAGAATATATATATATATGTATATTAGGTAGCTATATTCATATTCTGTACGTATATGTCTATTTTGTGTGTATGTATGGTGATATATATATATATATATATATATATATATATGACTGTCATGGGCGATATGTTTATCGTACATATATATATATATATATACATGTATATATATATGTATTATGTAAATATATTATATGTATATTATATAGACACATATATATGTGTGTGTATATTATTGTATCTGTGCATTACCTATGCATATCAGATGTGTACTATGTTTATATCTGTGCGTATGAAAATATATGTGCAAATGTATATGTGTACATAATTATGTATATGACGTGTATTTATACATGAATTGGTATATATTTCATAGTTTCTTCATATCATGTATAACGATTAAAAGAAACCTGGACTAGATGACTGTGCCTGTAGACAAAATATTCTGTCGTCGCGTGTAGCAAATGGGAGGGGTGATCATCACACAAATTTGTGTTGAAGAGATTGTACAACTATTGAGCCACTTCATTTGAAGACAGCAGCGCCCTTCACAAAGAGATATAGTTTTGTGGAGGTAAAGACAAAGTGAAGGACAGAGAAAGAGAGAGGCTAATTTAAAAAGTCAAAGAATCTATGCTGGATGAGACAGTGACAGACACACAGACATAGACAGGTAAAGTTAGTTATTTTGATGCTATAAAGGCAATTTAAAGGGGCCAACATTTGGAAATACCACAATGTTCTTTGCTACACCTGTGAGATACTGGAATTGTACACGTGTAGGTTGTTGGAATTTTTCGTTTTGGAATGGGCAATTATAACAAAATGACGAAGGCTAACTTGCTACACTATTCTTTTCATTGTTTACACACTAACACGGATGTGCGTTGTGGTGCAGTGGATATCGACTCGGAACGACGAATCGGGGAGCCGATTTCGAATTCCAGTTGAATTCCAGTTGAATTCCTTACGCACAAATAAGTATTAATCCGTCTCTTCCCTCCAGTTATGGGTTACATAACAGGACAGATTGGGTTCTATAGCCTTGGTCGGCAACCACTCTACTGCAGAAAGCAATGGCAAACTACTGCGGAATAATCTTCTGCCCAGTCAGTCATGTCCCTTTTCGAATCATGATCACCCAAAGCGTGTATCACGTATGGCACTTAACTGACTGACACACTCATATATACAGAATATGTCGTGCAAAATGTGGTCATTTATATTTTTTGCTGCGTTGTTTGTTTTTGATTTGTCGACTGCATAGAAAACCAAAATGCATGATTATATGAGAGATTACCTTTTGATTGTATGCAAAGAAAAATATGTAACAATCCAGGCCAATTGTATGTCGTAATTCTAAACAATTTGACCAAACGCTTTCGGTTGTTCGCTTAAACATTACCAAGTGGGAGGTTTATTATTAACAATGATTCCACTGAACACCCTCAAAAAAATAATAGCAAAAATGAAAGTAGAATATCATAATCTGCCTCTAACCATTCACCCAAATACCACACACACGCACACACATATACGCACAGTAACAATCCATATATATATATATATATATATATATATATATATATATATATTGCATGACATTTTTATTAAAAACTAAAAAAAAATCTGGTTTCGTCCCAGTGTTTATCAAGTTTTATTCTGGGAATGGTAAGCATGTATATTAAAAGATGAGTATGAGGTCAAAAAAATATTCAAGTGTCAAATGAGATTCAAAGATATCCAAGAGTCCAATGATATTCAAAGCCAGCAAACAATCTCTCCGTTTGCAGAGAGAAGGCTTGCGGAATTTGATGTACAGTGACTCTAGCAACTTTAGATGATATAAAGAGTGTGGCCATGATAGAATAGTTCGATGGTTCACATACACAATTCCTGCTATTTATAACATATTGTGTAATGGACGACCAAGATTCATTAACAAGTTCGCTACTACTAGCGACAGGATGGATTCACAATTTTAAGAGGTATATGCTGTTTAATTCTCTATGTAGTCATGTCCACAACGACATTTGAATTTGTAAATTACAGAATTAACATGATGAGGTGGGAGGGAATTTTTAAGGATGGAAGAAAGAATTGATCGAGTCTAAATATTATTCGAATATTAGCGGAAAAATAATACTTGCTAACAGACAGCGAAATCCGTCTAGCTAAAGTCTCACACTCTGAATTAATAAAGGGAAGTCAGTCAGTTAGTTAAGTGCCAGACATGAAACACGCTTGGGTGATCATGTTTCGAAAGAGACATGACTGACTGGGCAGAAAAATATCCCGCAGTATGTTGTCATTGCTTTCTGCGGTAGATTGGTTGCCAGCCAAGGCTATAGAACCCAATCTGTCCTGTTATTTAACCCATAACTGGAAGGAAAGGGACGGATTAATACCTTTCCCAAGGGTATTTGCGCCTAAGTGAATGTAATGAATTCAACTGGAAATTGAACTCGGCTCCCCGATTTGTCGTTCCGAGCCCATATCCATTGCACCACAATGCATCCAATAAAGGGAAGACGTAGCAAATAAAATGGACATTTTTAACAGTATGCGGCTTAGCCCTGAAAAAATTATTGATGATATCGCGAATAACAGAAACCCAAATGTTCAAAGAATATCCGTTTTTCGAAAGTGTCATCTTAATAAAATCCGTTTCACCGCAGAGGAAGGAATAGGAACAGATCTTAAGTGTTCTATAACTCAAAGTCTTAATTAAATTAATTTTACGTTGTCTGGACAAAAAGAGTTCCAACGTGTATATAGTCCTGAAAAAGTAGCCTTCCTAAATACAGAAGTCAAAAAATCGTCACCGTTCCCGTGGACAAGAACATCCAAATAGAAAAGGCAACAGTTACACTTCTTTTTTACGGTAAACTTATGGGAAGAATGGTTAGAGTTTAATGATGTGAGAAATAAGTCAGCTTCACCCTAATTATAAAAGAGGCAAAACGTATCATCCACATAACGATGATACATCAGAGGTCAATCAGTTCGAGACAGGAATAAAGTCTCGTGAAAACCGACAAAAATATTATCAAAGGAAGGGCCCAAAGGCGAACCCATCGCTACACCGTTAATCTGCCGATAAATAATATTATTAAACCAAATATCGGCAGATGAGGGAGCGAACTTCATAAGATCAACAAATACACTCTCAGGAAAATCCGGAGGAGAAAACGATATCAAATAGAACAACACATCTCAATTGTCACGGATAAAGGTACACAGGTAAACAAAGAACAGATGTCAAAAGAACACATGAACTCACTACGGAGGAGAAATTAGAAATTAACCCTAACCCTAACCCTAACCCTAATACAATAATACTAAAGTGCAACAACACAGGTTGTAGCACTGTCAAGAGCCAACTAGCTACTTTATGCTGGAAGAACCCAATCATAGACAAGAAAGGTCATAATGGAACACTATACTTATGAACTTTCTGTAGCACATACAAACCGGGAAGAATAGATCCAGTGGGCCTAATCAACTCCGAAATTTCAGAAGAGAATAAACCACTCTTGACCCACTTTAACAATTGCCTCTAAAACTTAACTTCAATAGAAGAAGTCCAATCAAGAGGGTCAACTGGACCTAGTTTTAAGAATTTTGTTGCATCATTAAGTATATTGTCCATCTTTGATACATAATCATAATAGTCCCGTAGCAACACACCAGGACTTTTATGAGGTCTAGTAATAACCAGGTTATAATTGTTCTTTAAACTTTTAATAACCCGGCGATGCTGTTCTCTTCATTTGAACCCAGAAAAAGAAACTGAAGATTCAGCAAAAGAATGGGAATAATAATTAAGTTTAACCTTAAGGTCGCTAAGAGACTCAGCAGAGCGACGGGTAAGTCTACAGACTTGTGCAAATAATACCTCGAACACAGCAAAAACATTTCTAAGGGTCTGGCATTGAAAAGAGAATACAAAATTCCAAACCATGAGCGAGAATACGAGTTACTAACTGAGAAGGCTCATATGAAGAATAATTAGATATAATTTCTCCTCCAGTAGGTTCGTCACTGCATCCAAACTTCTTACGAACAAAATAATTTAGTCTCTCTCTCTCTCTCTCTCTCTCTATATATATATATATATATATATATATATGACCAATATATTATGCTCTCATTACGATTGAGCTCTCTGGAGAAGAAAATTTTAAAAACATTTTCCACTTCTGCTATATGCGTGACTCTTCAGAAATAAACTGAGTTCTTTCGGTGACTGGCGTGTGTATACACTGCTTCTATACAACACGTTAGAATTTCCCTTCTCTGATGCCATGCCTCGGTGGCTTTGGGAGTAGCGACTCCCGCTGACACCACATCAGTCGAGTTTCGATCCCGGCCAGAAGCAAGTGGATTTATCTAGCTACACTGATGAGCTGTGATACAGCGTAACAGGCTTGTATGTAGATGACTGATAGATAATATACATACATATCTGTAGAGTGCGATGGAAAAATTTTCTAACTTAAGCACAAATTCTAACTTTATGACATCTCATTTTTAAACAAATACCTGGAAATTGTAAACAGTAAATTTATTCAATAAAATCGCCATTGACTTAAAGTTCGGGATCTCCTCCATCTCTTCTGCAAGGTATCCTTGTTTAATTTAGTGAAGGTTGCCATAAGCCTTGCCTTCAGTTCATCGTTTCTGTTCAATGGAGTTTTATTGGACTTTCGCTCAACTGCGTCCTACACATATCACGGGAGTTGCAGTAAGTGGAGTTAGGTGGCTAGAAAATTTCTAATAGCTATGACTGTGTTCTCTTACTTGTGTGGCATGGTGTAGAGTCCTGTTGCCAGACATAGGGTCTTCTAGTAGTCACCGTCTTAAATCAGACCAACACTATCTCCTCAAGACACACCTTATGTAGGCTTTGGTGTTGAACCCGATGCCCTCACCAACAAGTTTGGGGATTCTTTTCTTCTCAGAACGATCAGAGTTGTTTTTCTTCTAAATCATCATTTGACTCATCCAACTTATTCCAAATCCTCTGCACTGTCCCTGGATTTGAACAGGTTAAGATTGCAGAGATCGGATAAAAATCTTCTTGGGAGATGGTTTCACAGGATAGCGGCTATTTGAGAAGAAGCTGCTGGAGTAGAACTTTCATCTCACCAATGGAATACGAAGATACAGCGTTTAGCTCGCTAACATGTGCGTGGGATGACGGATTTTAGCCGAGAAGCTTAGAACTTTTGGGACTATGTAGTTAATTTGTTTATGAACTTTCCATTGAATTAGCGATAGTGCAGCAAGAGGCTTGTGATATTTAGTGTGAGAAAGGATTTTAGCGTAGAAATGTAACAATTTACGTCTGTTGCTGCTTTACATCAGATATTGTGAACGATAGCTCACCATATAAGTACCACATATAAAAACAATACTGAAACGAACATATACAAATGTATTTGGTATATATTGCCCTCAACTCAATCTTGTGATGCCAATTGTCGCTTTTCTGTATTCTCAATGGATTTATTTCTTTTCTTGACCTTATCAACAAATGTAAGATGGATGTGTTACAAACGCAGAAGATTTTAACGGCTATAACACCGTGTATCGCAGATAAATGACATTAGAAATAACGAAAAGAAAAATATAGGCACTTATCTATCTATCTATCTATCTATATATCTATCTATCTATCTATCTATATTTTTTTTCAGGAAATTCAGATAAAATTTCAAGGGGAAATCGCCATTTTAAACATTTCAGTTTAAGACATGCATTGTCAACCCCGTTTAAACAAAGAATGAGAAAAAATTCTAATGTCGGAGGCTTGGTCTAGTAAAGAAAGGGGTGAAGGAATATTAGTTTTATAGGGTTAAGCTAGCGGAATCTTAGTAGTAATTTCTTGTACGGTAGTGGGAGGTATGTGGCTTGACCATTGATTTAGTAGTGATATGTGGTGGGGAAGTAACTGCTTGGCCAAATTTGTTAAAAAAACCTTATTGTAAATAAATGGAAGGATAAGATAATTATTGCAATTAATATTTATTTCTATGACGACACATACTAATGATCCCTGTACGTTTATTATGAAGTACATTCTGATATAGAAATTTCAAAATTTTCAGTTTTTCTGTTATATATATTTGTAAGCTGAAAGCTTACATTGGATTATTAAAAAAATATGTATCAATATTGTAATTTTCTTTCTTCATTTAATGATAATGCTATTAGGCTTATCAAAGAATATAAAAAAAAAACATTTACATGAAATAGACAAAACTTATTTATATTACTTTATGAAACAGGCATTAATATATATATATATACTCCAGAAATTTTTTTTATATATTCTACAATTTCATGAGTAATACGTATTTTGCAGGCAAATCTGCTCGTCAGACCCAAATGATGCAACAGTTAATATTAAAAAATAATCCAGAAAAGGTTTGCTTGCGAAATATGTATAACCCATGAAATTGTAAAATATCTAATACTTTTCCTAGATTATATTACTCTGTTAAATTAAATAAAAATAGATCTATCTATCGCCCGGTTCACACTCCACCCATGTCTATTGAACAGTTTAAGAGGCTCATCCCTTGTTTCCTGGTTAGGATGTGGTTTCCGACTTTCTCTTTTCCAATCTTCTCACTATTACGTAGCCCCCTGCATATCGACTTGCTCGGGGTGATACGATTAAAAAGAAAAAGTAACTTTAACATTGGGTTCTTTTGAGTTCGTCTCTATCAAAATTTACCTGACTTAAATACCAAATATTCTATATATGTGATATATATGTGATATATATGTGATATATATATATATATATATATATATATATATATATATATATCACATATATATATATATATATATATATATATAAGAAAAATTAAGACAGACACGTTATTTCATGGTGAATCGGAAGTAAAAGGCCTGCTTCAGGCGAACCATCGTCACCTTCCGTCTTTTTTTAACAAAGGATTTTGCACGAATTCGTGTGAAATCCATTGTTAAATAAAGACGGAAGCTGACGATGGTTAGCCTGAAATAAGCCTATACTTCCGATTCACCATGAAATAACGTGTCTGTCTTAATTTTTCTTATATTTGTTCTATATGTATTTAAATGCATATATGTTTAGAGCTCTCTTAGAGAGTTATCCTACCACTGTATGTACAGGATACGCCTTTAGATTCTTCTATACCCACACTGCATGCTGATATATATATATATATATATATATATATATATATATATATATGTGTGTGTGTGTGTGTGTGTGTGTGTGTGTGTGTGTGTGTGTGTCTGTGTTAGCATTGTATACAAATCCATTTGGCAGAATATATACAGGTATGGATGTTCATTGTGGATATTGCTTTAGAATGAGAAATCTGAGAGTTGATTTCAAATTCCAGTGGTATTCGATGGATTCACTTAAGCGCAAATACTCTTGGGGTATTTTCCCCATCTGTTCAACCTTCATCAATGACTTGAATAGCAGGTCAGATTAGGTTCTATAGTCTTGGCATCGAGTTCAGTGCATAGAGAAATGGCAACCTACTGCGTGAAAATTTTCTACCTAGTCAGTCAAAGATCGAAAGTGACATATTCCCCCAAGGGTATATCATATATGATACTTAACTGAGTGACTACTATATGTATTCAAACATGCACACACATGTAATACATGAAAAAAATACACACACACACACACACACACACACACACACACACACACACATATATATATATATATATATATATATATATATATATAAGATATAAAATTGACATGTGTGCTTCTTTTAACTAATTAGAGCGAAGATACATTTTCGAATTTAGCCCCAAACTGACCAACTTTTTATCTGTTTATACCTTTTTCCCTCCCTCATCCTACCCTTCTCCCTTCTTACTGTCCCTCCTTAACGGTAAAGATGTCAACCTGCCTTTAAACTAATCTTTTTTCCTTTGTTTTTTCTCTCTTCCTCCTTTAGTTTTATTGTCCTACATGTGATATGCCCATTTTATTACAAAGGCTGTCATTTTCACTTTTTTATCAATTTTGGTGTTCATAATAAATTTTTTTTTAGTTTTTTTGATAACCCTACTTCTTAACTGTATCGAGAGTTAAAAGTTAAAATTTAGCCTTGTCTGGTCGAAATGGAAGGGAGAAGAATAAAAGAAAAAAGAAGGAAGTAAAAGGGAATTAAAAAGGGGGAAGGGTTGGTTGACAGGGAAGTAAGCTAATAAAAGAAAAGAAAAGAAAAGAAAAGAAAAAGTCTGTATCCATAGAAACAACCGTGTTAAAAATAAAACATAGCGGTTTTTGGTTTAAATAATGAGACAAGTATTATAGAAAAAAAATTTAGGAAAATTTGACATACAATTTAAATTTAAATATATATATATAAAAGAGATAATAATTATACTCGTGTCGAAAAACCTTCCACGGATCTACGAAGAATGGAAAATAGTTTTAAATAAAGAAAGAGCTAAGTACATGAACATCAGTCAAAAGAGTTCGGACCGAGTCAGCACGCAGCCCAAAGAAAAAAAAAACCGACACAAGTAATCAACTAACAAAAAAGCGTTCGATACTTAGGTCAAGCGGAATAAGTAAAAAATACCTCGTGAGCCAGACAGACCTACCTAGGTTTCACCTAAACGGATCGTCAGGCAAAGCTGTCTAACAAGGAAAGAAACAAACGACATGTCCTATATATTTAGTGTGCTTTCCCTGACGATCCGTTTAGGTGAAACCTAGGTAGGTCTGTCTGGCTCACTAGGTATACTTTACTTATATATATATATATATATATATATATATAATAGCTTGTAATTTTGTGTGTTGACAAATAATTTTACCAATTTGTGTGTGTTTACATCAATTAATCTGTTGCTTAATGAAAGAAAAAATACTTTTTACAAATGTCTATCTATTTCTCTGTCAGTGCATTTGCCCCGAACTCTTCCATGAATTAGGCAAAGACACGGAAAACATCACATAAGTGTTCAGCTTTACTGACCTCTTATTGATTATATGCATAAAGAAACGGCCACATGTAATAATATATATTATTGTTAAATATAACAGACAATGATATATTTATTATGTTTAATTATGAGCCGTTCTAAACATCGTATTTTGGCTTTAATTTCATGTGGAAATAAAAAACAAAAATTGTCTAACATTTGGATATTTCTTATTACGCTTGTTCTAAGCTTTCGACCCAGAGAGGTTATGTGATGTGCTTAATTTGTTTATTATTATTGATTGATATAACATTTCTACCTATTATGATTTTGAGTATTATTTAATAATGTTTGTAATTATCATCCATTTAGTTTCACTAGTATCAGTTAATCGTGTTATGTTTATTTTCACGTAGCCTATTATTATTATTAATATTATCATTATTGTTAGAGGTATGATTAAGTTTATTGAGATACATTTTAATTTGTTGATCATTTTAAATCCATTTTTTAAAACGATATATACATATGTGTGTGTGTGTGCGCGCATTTGTGTATGCGAGTGTGTGTATTTATGTATGTGCGTGTGTATATGTGTGTTGGTAGGACATAGAATACGAACAAATATGAATAAATGAGACAAGCTCTTTATTGGCAACGTATTTCTCCTTCTTTAGGTACTTACAACCTTGTGCAAGTTAATTTATACAAAATGGATAATATTTTTCAATGATCTTTCACACTTTCCCAATCACGTATACGTCGTCACTTGGCGTTGTTTTTTCTCTTCCGACTGCATTTGTTTTGGATTCAGTTTGTCTCTTCGCCTTTATGACACGACTGACACGAACATTATCCGTGATTTCTCGATAAGGCTTGCCAGTGTGTTCGTCCCGCGTTACAATTTTCATACCCTTCCTCAGAGTAATGTCTATCGCAGACAATGACCGTAGTCTGGACAATAATGTCGGCGGGATAAAATTCACGGATGACGCAATATTTTTCAAGGTCAAACAAATTACCTCATACTCTTCGAAAATATATTGTTATTGTAAATGACCTAATCTGGGAAAAAAAGAAAAAAAAAAGATATCGATTACACCCTGCGACTTCAATTGGTCTAAAACTGACTGTGTGGTGAAAGAAAAGAAACTAAAGCAGTTGTTTTAGTTATCTTGCACAAAGGTATAGATAGATGTCTTCAGCTGGAAATTAAAAACAAATCTTTGTTGTATTTTTTATTTATTTATATTAAAACCATTAAAACCTGTTTGCGAAGATATTGTCTACCTTTTGGAAAAAGGAAAGAACAAAACTCACCGAATCTGAACAGATTCCGTTACTCTTCCCACCAGCTCGCTTATAGCAATGTGCCAATAATGCTTTTGACACTACTTACGAGACTGGTCTAAGGTTTTCGTCAGGAACTGTCATATCAGTGCACACTTCGTTCTTTTTTGTTCCTATTGAATTCTTTTCCCTTCCGATCAGACCGATTTTTATTAAATTGTAGCAAATTTTGTTTCAGAGAACTACAAATTCATGTTATGCAGTATATCACTGAGAAGCAAAGATAATTTTTTTAATTTCTAGTGTTTCCACCGATGTACCTCACTGGTCATTTTGACATTTTATTATCTAAAATCCCTGCTACTGGTTTTATTTTAATTTGTACTAAACATATATCTTATTGCCTTCGAGGTGGTGTTATGTTATATCAAAGTCGGATAATTCATTTTCGATGGCAAATTGTGTGTCTAGTTTTGTCAGGGTTGTTGTAATTATTGTTTTCTTTGGATTTTCCTATTTTTCTGAGAATTTTGTAAGTTTTGCGTTTGGCATTAAATAAGAAATAATTAGGGTATTGGAGACGAGGGTAAGTATTACCAATGCATTTTTCTTACTCCAGCAGGAATTGAGGCTACAATTTATCGTAAATAATCAGGCTGGTAGACACACACACACACACACACACATACACACACACACACACACACACACACACACACACACACACACACACACATATATATATATATATATATATATATATATAGCATTCACTTACGTGTAAGTAGACTTGGGAAGTATATTAATCGAACACTTCTCCCTCCAGTTATAGGTTAAATAGCAGGACAGTTGGCAACAAATCCACCGAAGAAAGTAACAGCAGCCTACTGCGTGAAAATCTTCTACCCAGTTATGTCTAGGAAGAGACATGATTGCCGAAGCGTGTATGAAGTATGACACTCAACTAACTGACTATATATATATATATATATATATATATATATATAGATAGATAGATAGAGAGAGAGAAGGATGAGAAAAAGCCTCATAAAGAATAGATAGTACAGATTTTTCTCCCTCCAGCTATAGGTTAAATAGCAGGACAGTTGGCAACAAATCCACCAAAGAAAGTAACAGCAACGTGAAAATCTTCTACCCAGTTATGTCTAGGAAGAGACATGATTGCCGAAGCGTGTATGAAGTATGACACTCAACTGACTAACTGACTATATATTTATATTTAATAGCATATGTCTAGAAAATATATATATATATATATATATATATATATAGAGAGAGAGAGAGGGATGAGAAAAAGCCTCATAAAGAATAGATAGTATAGATTTTTCTGAGAGAATTAGAAGGCCTCTCTCTCTCTCTCTCTTTCTCTCTCTCTCTCTCTCTCTCTCTCTATATATATATATATATATAGATAACTTTTCGCATGCACATACATTGAAGTTGTTTATATTCTTAGCTATGGAAATTAGTGAAGATTAACAAATCTTGATATATACAACCGACAATTTAAAATGATTTACTTAAGTTAAGTGCCATACGTGATACACGCTTGGGCGATCATGTCTCTTTCGAGACATGACTGACTGGGCAGAAGATTATCCCCGAGTAGGATGCTTACCGTTGCTTTCTGCGGTAGACTGGTTGCCAACCAAGGCTATAGAACCCAATCTCTCCTGTTATTTAACCCATAACTGGAAGGAATAGGCGGATTAATAACATTCCCAAGGGTATTTGCGCGTAAGTGAATGCAATGAATTCGGGTGGAATTCGAACTCGATTTCTCGTTCCGAGCCGATATCCACTGGACCACAACGCACATCCGCCTCAGGAAGTTGTAGAGAGCTTTATTTGGGAATATTTTAAATTTACCTATAAGACATCGTTACTAAAATAAATCATACACTATATAACATAAATACTAGGCGTATTTATGACGGATTTTTAATGCTTTAATGGAATCAAACAAGTGTAAGATTTGAGTATTAATTTTTTGACTCATAAAAATATCACTAAGCAAATAGTTCGTTGTGAGCGTTTTAAAACAGGCAAAGAAAAGTATCTGAATACGAAAATAAAAAGCGAAACCTGTCATTTAAAACGGTACGAAATAAATATTTAAATAAATATCAACCTTCTTTTCTGTTGATACGGCCACTTCACGTTGAAATATCCGTCCCCGTAAGTTAAGCAACAACGAGCCTGGTCAGTACGTAGATATTTGATCGCCTGGGATTAGCAGGTGCTGTAAGCTTGGGGGTGGGGGAGAGGTAATGGATAATGGCTCGGAATTGTTAATCAGAAGCGGAGTTCCAATTCCGGTTGGATTCGTTGTATTCACTTACGAGCAAATACAACTTGGGAAAGTTATAAATCCACCTCATTTCCCCCCATCTATGGGTTAATTATTAAGACTTGTATCAGTTAAGCCATTAATATATCAAAAGTTCGTACGAAAAAGGTTTCGGCACGAGCACTGTCGCCAAACTTTTCAAACCAACATTTCTATGAAATGCTTATCGGGATTCTTTGCATATTTCCTGAATCATAATTTAGAGAAAACAAGGTTATTTTTTGTAAACAAGATTTTATGTAAGCAAGCTTCCACAATATATATCATTCAGTTGGTCAGTCAGCTAAGCACCATACGTAATACAGGCTTGGGCGATCATGTTTCGAAATAGAAATGACTGAATGGGTTGGCGGTTGACATTACTTTCTGCGGTAGAGAGGTTGGCAACCAAGGCTACAGAATCTAAACTGCCCTGCTATTAAAAACATAGCTGGAGGGAGAAGAGATGGATTAATACCTTCCCGGAGGTTATTTACGCGTAATTATATGCAACGAATACAACAGGGATTCGAACTCGGCTCTCTAATTTCTTGTTCGGAATCGATATCCGCTGCAACACAGCGCACATCCTACATATACAACTTTCGAAGTTGGTAAAAAAATAACTTATCTGAATATGTAGGAAAATAGATAAACTGCTAAATTTCAGATGGAACACACACACACACACACATACACACACACACACACACACACACACATATATATATATATATATATATATATATATATATATATAATCTAAACATATTTATAAATGGAACTTTGTCTGTGTGTGTCTGTGTGTGTGTCCGTTACCTATAGACTCCGAAACGGCTGAACTGATTTTCTTGAAAATTTACACAGTTGTAAAGCGTTTGCGTGTGTTCTTAGATAAGTTTTGTGTCGAGATACCCCGGATTAATATCGAAAATCGATAATCGAAAAATCGGGTTATAGAAGAAGTGGTCCGATTTTAATCAAATTTGATAGATATAGACAAAGACATAAGAATCGATATTCAGAAGTTTCAAGGTTGCAGTTCTTACAATATTGCAGAAAATCGATATATATATATATATATATATATAATTATTGGGCGCGTATAATGATATGCGCTAAAAAGTCTGCTTACTTCCGCCGAACGCCCATAGCCCAGGGGTAGAGTCACCGACTGACGCCATTTCGGTAGGGTTTCAATCCTGGGTAAAAAAGAAATCGGAGTCTGATGAGCTGTGATACAGCGAAACATATCTATCTGCGGATGACAAAATTTATATATATATATATATATATATATATATATATATATATATATATATATAAAAGACAAGATGTTTGTGCGAGTGTCTTTTTATTTCTCTATTTTTTTCAGCCCTTTTATTTTAGTTTTTGGTACGGGTTTGGCTCTAAGTAGGTATAATTGTAGTTCTTTGTCTCAGCCATGATACCATTTACTCAGAGGACTTATTTAACTTTCAAAATTCAGTTTACTACGAAAAAAACTTATTTGATACCGAAAGCAGGAAATCAAAATTTGACTTACATTCATTCATTTTTCTTTCAGTCTACGGTTTTGCTTTAACCGGAAACAACTTTTGCTTTTTAGTCTTTCGAGCCAACGCCCAAAGACTCCAGGACCATGGAGTAATTTTAAAGCTATCATTACACCCGAGCAATGCCGGGCTCTACTGCTAGTATATATATATATATATATATATATATATATATATATATATATATATACTAGGTGCGAATGTTAAATTGTCGCAATTATTTTATTATTATTTTAACTATTCTTTAGGCTGAGTCTGAGATCCAGGACCATGAAATAGTTTTAAAGCTTTCATTTCGCCCGAGCAACGCCGGGCTATACTGCTAGTATGTGTATATATATATATATATATATATATATATATATATATATATATATTCATGCATGTTTCAGTTTATAATGTATATGTATTATGTCCATTTTATAATAATCCTTTATAGTTCTCTAATTAGCGTGTTGATGTTAAGTTGAAATTCATCAAGAAAGTGGCCATAGTTTTTGTTATACCAACTTCATTCGCCCCTTATCTAGATTATTCTCATGGGTGACTTACGAAGACAAACTTGATGGAACTACGGTCGTTGTGATGTTACAAACACGCTTGAACGCGCTCTGTGATAATTGATTTAAGATTTTACATTGTAGCTATGATAAGTTAATTTTTCATTTTTATTTCTTTTTGGTAAACAAGCTTCCACAATTCAAGAAGCTAATTAGAGAACTAGAAAGGATTATCATAAAAATAGATACACATAATATGTCTGTATTATTCAATGAGACATGTTTGAATGAAGATATGCTGCCTGATAGATAGATAGATAGATAGATAGATAGATAGATAGATAGATAGATAGATAGATAGATAGATAAGCAGATAAGCCGGAAGAATAAATAGATAGATAGATAGATAGATAGATAGATAGATAGATAGATAGATAGATAGATAGAGAGATAAGCGGATAAGCCGGAAGAATAAAACAGATAGATAGATAGATAGATAGATAGATAGATAGATAGATAGATAAGCGGATAAGC
>JBBBDQ010001156.1:112500-120000 GCA_037127315.1 Ascarosepion bandense
GCGTTTTATTGAACCAAAAATCATCTATGTTTATTTATATGAGGATGATGCACTTAATATGCTGATAAATACACATTTGATTTGACATGAAAAGGCATTCACAATAATAATAATAATAATCTTGATCATCATAAAATGAAACATGCAGATCATCTGTCACACACACACACAAGCACAAGCACAACATATAAACATAGACACAGGCATACACTTTAGGTAGATCGGTAAGTAGAAATTAATTGTCGCTAACTGGACAGTTTGCATGCGTCTAGTGAAGTGACTTGTTTTAAACAAGGAGTTTGAATTGAACATATTATAGGATTCGTTTTATGTACTATTAGCACAGGATAACGCAGATCATGTCCATATCCACACTATCAATATTTACAGAATTATATAAACAAAGAACGATGGAGCTAATATTTTACGGGATGCATGAGAATTTTATAGGAGCCACGTTCATTTTGTGTATCACATGAAACTGATTTAAGAGTAGAAATGTTCTTATTTCGACGTTTACATATCGATGCACGACTTTCCTTGCGGGTGCACACACACACACATACACATAAATATATTAATATATGTACGGATATGCTATATATATATATATATATATATAGAGAGAGAGAGAGAGAGAAAGATAATATGTATGCATATATATATATATATATATATATATAAAGAGAGAGAGAGAAATGATATATATGTTTTAAGAGAAGAAGAAAGAGAATATATATATATATATATATGTGTGTGTGTGTGTGTGTGTGTGCAGAGAAAGAGACAATATATATATGTTTATAGAAAGACTGAGAAAAAGAGTATATATACATATATATATATAGGGAGAATATATATTCATGAATATATATAGAGAGAGAAATAAAGAGAAGTTAATAGTATCTATATATATGCCTATTTATATAGAGAGAGAAAGAGAGATAATATACCATATACATATAGATATATATAGATATATATAGATGAATAGATAATCGAAAACATCGTAAAAAGAACATTTATGAATTGTAAAATATATATTTGGCATAGTGTGATAAGGTATTTCTTGAAAATACAACAGAAAATAATTGACATATCTGTTAATATATATCACACACGTGTGTGTGTGTGTGTGTGTGTGTGTGTGTGTGTGTGTGTGTGTGTGTGTGAACAATGTATCAATACAGCCTGCATAACGCATTATGCATTTTGTGTCTTTATGAAATAAAAAGGAAAATAATATTAATGTTGCCATTGTATATTTGGTATCTTCTACAGCATATACGAACTCCACCTCGCTAACACGCGGATAGGTTTGTTATGGGCTGCTAGATTCATCAGAATCGGACATAACCATTATAGGTCGAAAGTTGAAGCAAGCTCGTTTTGACCACACTCACATCTCGACAATATTTTCATACACCTGCTTTCAACTAAGTGTCCCGAATCTTCCCACACCAGACGTATTATTTTAAAAAGAGATATATTGACAATGACATGATTGCGTTTCTGATGGTTACTGAAAAACAAACCGTTACATATTTGTTATTATAAAACATTATTATTGTGACACATGTTATATACTAATGTTCACAAATATATGACAGTCAACGTTCAATTAGAAAAGCAAAACATTTTTTGATGAAAAACAAATAGATTTCTAAAAGAACATCGCTTTTAGTAACAGCATGGTGGGAATAAAAAAAACAAATCCTTGATTTTATTCAATAATATCGTGATTGGGGTCAAAAAAGTAAGATTTAGTTATTGAAAGTTCACTTACCGAAATCCGGGTTGGTACCATGAGCATTTTAGAATCACTGTCGCAGATCCCATCAAGGGGACCCAACCGGAATCCTTTTGCTTTAACCCATATCCGAAACTTAGAATTTTCCGTGGTGGCGATTTCTTCACCATTAAGTATCCTTACTATCCGATTGTATTTTCTCCGTGTGACTGTTTTTGTTTTGCCGGAGTCTCCGTAGTTCTGCAGGGCCCACGACTGGAAAGTATCATACATCTCCCGGGTGAATGTATTACCGCCTATATTATAATCAGAGATGTTTTTGCTATTATTGATAATGGTACTATTATTAATATTAGGAATAGAACTATGGTTATTATGGTGAGGGATACTTTTGTTGGAATGAGTTATATTTTTATTAATAAAGTGTGGGGTAGCACCACTGTTGTTTGGGAGGGTGTTGTTATTGGTACTCTTATTCTTAAATATGTTATTATTATTATTATTATTTTTATCCGTACTTTCGTTATAGCTACTATTACTGGGGCTAGTTATAGGGGCTGTGGTAGTATTACTATTTGCTGTTAGGGGGCTGGTTACTTTAGGGGTGGGGAAAGGAAGAATTTGGGGGGAGTTGTTGTCGGAGCTGCTATTGTTCAGCTTACGACTTTTTTTATTTTGGTTGTGAACGAGTGTGTTGGTGGTGTTTGTCGACGATAGAGAACCTTCGTCGCTACTACCCCCTCCGCCGCCGCCCTCACCGCCGCCTCCTCCTCCTCCTCCTCCTCCACCACCACCACCTCTAACCTTCGCCACCGACGTCGCCGTCGTCGCCGTCTCTCTAATCGTTTCAATATAGACAGGACCCTGTCCGATTTTCGAACGACCGAAATTATTACTACTACTAACACTAACAGGACTAATTCCTCCACTAATACCACTACTGCAACAACCACTACTATTACTATTGCTACTACTACTACTCCTTCTACTGTTTCCACTACTACTGCTGCTACTACTACCGTTATTATTACAGCTGCATCTATAGCCAATTCTTCTTCTACTACTCCGCCTGCTACCGTAACTGTTTCCCCTATTGCTGCTATTAATGCTGCTACCACCACTGCCGCTACTACTGAGATTCCTACCACTACTACTACTTCGTCCTCCTTCTCCCCCACTCTTATTACTACTCCAAGTACTGTTTTCACTGTCTCGATCGTAAGGGTGTAAAAAGCCGCTACAGTAGTTTGTAGTGTTGCAATGGTGCTTTGGATGGAGACTGGTCCCGTTGCAAGCGACCGCTGTGCTTCCGACAATGTTAAGAGTTGCTAAGCTACCCCGCCTGCGTCTACTGCGGCCGATGCCACATCTAGCAGAACGGGCACCTCTTCTGCGGAAACTATATCCTGTGCGATGTCCGTAGCCCGAATATTGAGAAAACCTGGCAGTCACACCAGACAGCTTCGAGGGCATGTCCAAATTGCACGGACCCCCCTCATAGAAGAATCCTGGGACTGGCGGTTTTCAAGACTGTACCTCGACGTTTATGGCTGTGTATGTGTGTACGATGGAGTTGGTGGCATATATGCGTTTCTAGGGTATATAAATAAATATCTAATAATTGCGATATGTATATATATTCATATATAAGATTAAAAGAGATATATGCGTGTGTTTTGGGTTAACTGTTCTTTTAGGTGGGTTTCGGGGGTAAGAAGCTGATTTTGATAGAATGATTTTTTGATCGAAAAAGGTATTGAATTTTATGTGTTGTTAGTTTTCTCGATAATGCATTAAATTGATTATACAAATGAAAATAAGGGGTCTTTTTTTGGTTAATGTCTGTTCTTGCTCTTTCTAGAAACAAAGGTTTTCAATATAAGACTGTCCTTTTTGAATTTGATAGTATATAATATATTAGTCTGGTATATGTAAATAAATAAATATGTATATATATATATATATATAAATTTTTTTTAGAAAAAAATAAAACTGTGATTGTTATATTCCGATGGAAGTTTTATATTTGTATTTTCGATGTTAGACAAATGTTTTCAAATGTGTATATTTGAAATAAGATAGTGTTTGGGGTACTGACAATAGTTGAAATATGACGAAATGAGGAATAGAAAAAAATGAATGAATGAAAATGATATTATTTCTTTTGTGTGAGTATATATATATATATATATATATATATATATATATATATATAGATATATAGATTGATTTGGACCTTTTTTACGTGTTTATTTAAAGATGATAACAATAATACGATAAATAGATAATCTATATACTGGATTTAAAAAGCTAGAATTATTAACACACAGAAAGAATTATGTACAGAGTACATATCTATTATCTCTTTCTCCTGTATGTGTGTATGTATATCTATATGTGTGTATATGTATGTGTATGTGTGCGTCTATGTTTCAGCTTTTCTGATTATGCGTGTATCTTACGTATACACAACTGTTTATATTTCGTATTTATGTAGATAATTGAAATTTGGCAATTCTGCAAAGCATTTTCCTATCCGATAATATCAAAAATATTTTCTTTCCTTTTCTCCCACCCCCAAAAATGCCGATATATATACACACACGTACACACACACACAAACACACACACGCATATATATAAATGATAATAATTTGATTGCAAGCAGTCTGATAGAGGTTTTTCTTATCCTTTTTCCAAATATTAAAATATTTTCTTAACGTTTTTTGATTGTTATCTTGTTTAGTTTAAAGGGGTTTGAACCTTCTCCACAATAACTCTTTTCTTAAAACATATATGTATACGAATATACATATATAATAACAGGTGCGCCAAATCCAAGGTGTTTTAAGAGATCCAGAATTGAAAGCAGAGGTACAAGGGCCAGTACGTCCGAATGTAGATTGGTTTCTTCCGAATAACGATGATGATAAGCACTATAGTCCCGTGAAGTATACAGTCCAAATACGTGTGTGCTGGTTTGGTTTGTCAAAGAGCGGCTGGATGCTTTGAAACGAATGAGACAGGTCGTTTTTTGTTGGCCCGCGGTCCGTGCGTGCGTGCGTCCGCTCTCTTGTCGATCCGACCACTCGTCTGCGAGTCGCTTCGTCTTCGAGTCGGTCCTATGACTTGCTTACCAAGCTCGTCGTACGCTATCCTTCTAAGGGTAGTTGCAAAAACTTTGCTCTGCTATTTCCGACAATTTGTAATAGGAAAATACATGTGTATATATATTTCTAGACACAAAAAACAAACAAAAAAATTATGTATTTTTCTTCTTTTTTTTTTTTAATTTTTAGGACTTAGGTACTGTTTTTCGATTTTTCTGTTTGTTTTTATAGATTTGGAAATTGTCATTATACAGCCATATATATATATATATATATTAACACTTAAATATTTTTTTCAAATATTCAGTTATATTTCCTACCTGTATTTTTTGTCTGAAAGTTAGGGCATAAAATATTTGATTATTCCTAAGATCGGGGTGGGGTAGGGATTTAACAACAAAATAAAAGCAAGGTTGATAGATACAAACATAGATAACCTCTAAATATTAAAGTGTATATAAAAATATCTTCTTTTCATATATATATATATATATGTGTGTGTGTGTGTGTGTAGATATATAGATATACTTACTATGAATTTTTATTATTTACATATGTATTTCTTAAAAAAAATGTTAAACATTCCTATATACACCTATATTTTGTTATGTAATATTATCATAGGAATCTATCTAAATTTTGTTTGTTTCTCGATTGATAACTTAAATCTACTAATGACCAGTGGAAAAAGAAATTGTTCACCTTTTTTCACTTTATCTATCTGTCTATCTATCTACTTATCTCTTCAGGTGAAATCGCCCTGTCGAGGCCGACACGCAGGCATGAGGTAGAGCGTCCGATCTACAAAAAATCTTTCTTGGATGAAAACGATCAAATCCTGGAATCGAAATCGTTCGTTGTGGAATTTCTAGCCGTGTCTCTCCGAGTTAATGTCTGAGAAAACAGAGAGACGCGGGCGGGCGGGCAGTACGTACGTGAATTCAATAAGTATTTCAATTCTTAAAGGTATGTGGACGAGTTACTATCATCTACGTACATACGTAGGGAACTACTTGCGTGCAAACAGGTAATTTTCCCCCAAAATCTATCCAATGTAGACGAAAGTGATAGATGGTCGAAGCATAAAATTTGTCTAGTCTCGTTTCAGTGGCTGTTGACTGTCTATAAAATATGCAGTCGGACGCCCCGTATAATAATAGGAATAATAATCACAATAAAGCAATAATATGAGAAAGTTTCTTTTCAATGTGAATGTGTTTTACAAAAAAAAAAAAAAAAAAAAAAAATCTATCTCCAAGTTGAAATAAATGCGAGTGAAAGATAAATGTTGGTAAGACAGAAATTGGAAGATATATGAAAAGTACGAAGAAAAATAAATAAATAAATAAAATTATGCTAGTGTTAAGTAAACATACACAAATTATTTTATATTTAGTAAAAATTACATAAAATAAAATTGCTGATATTGATGACAAATAAGTTAAAAAGGATCTAGGCAAATTAGAAATAAATTAAAACTAATAAATAAAATATATTATTATCGAAATAAAAATGAAATAACGTTTCAGTACATTAATATAATCAGAGTCCCAGCAGAAACCCATCCGTAGATCTGAACTACCACACACGCACACGTCGCTGTGCGAAGAAGAGAGACAAGAGAAATAAACGTTTTTTTTTTCTTTCTTTCCCTCTTCTGCTTGCGTGAGTGAAAGAGTGAGTGAGCACACGTGGGCTTAATAGAGAGGAGGAGAAAGCTAGAGTGAACGAAGGAGAGAGAAGGAGAGAGGGGGGATAAGAGGAGGTGCACGTAAAAGGTAGTTCTTGGCTTGACTCTGGTTCCTTCGATATTCTATCTCTAGTCGAAGAGATACACTGAGTTGGTTCAGTAACAGCGATGATAATTCTGTTATTATTTATTTATCTATTATTTTTCAATAATTGATTTTTTTTTATATCCACCATACACTGTTGTTTAATTAAAAATATTACGTTTCTACCGTATTATTTTGTTAAGGGACTATTTTCGTCGTTCTTTGCATTTTCTTTGTATTATTAAATATTCTATGGTTTAGGCTTGTTATTTCGGATTCTACTACCAGAACCTATTGACAGATTGATAGACAAGCAAGAACTGGAAACGGATAGCTTCTATGATTGGTATTACAGTTTCTGAAATTCGAAGTCTAAAATGGCTCTCAAATTATGGTAACAAACAAATTACTAATAGTGACAACGATAATAAAACCGATGTTAAAAATAAAAACAACCAATTACAATACTCGTGCTACTAATATTACTACTACTACTACTACTACTACTACTAATAATAATAATAATAATAATAATAATAATAATAAAATTATGTCTTTTTCTATCTAGCTTGATGTCAAAGTATGAGAGCTCTTCTATCTATCTATCTATCTATCTATCTATCTATCTTTTTTGTAATATCATTTAAGAGTTAGGTGATCATGGGTCTCCACAGATTCCTATTCTTCATTAATTTGACAGGAGATTTTAGGAAATATAGTGGAGTGTCTGAGTTCGGCATAGTTCTTCTTCTAGAGTGGCTGCCAACCAAGGCTAGAAAGAGCCTAGTCTAACCTACTGTGTAACGCATTACGGGGCAGGCATATCAGAGTGTGGGAGAGAGAAGTAGTGGAGTAATTTCCTTTT
>JBBBDQ010001156.1:127500-180000 GCA_037127315.1 Ascarosepion bandense
TAACATATTAATACCAGGATTTTTAGAAATCATATCATCAGATTTTTTATCTAAATTTTAATTTATTTTTATAAATTAATCCAAGTTTTACTATAACGGTTAATGAGTTTAAGAAGCAACGATAAACTTATGTTTAAGTATTCGCATCAAAATGCATCGTCTGCAGTTTTGATAAATTAGTATTTAAACGATTAAATATTCAGTGAAATCGTTTATTTCGGTCGAGATTTAAAGTGTCTAGCATGTAGTCATTTTTTTACTGTGGCGTGCTTTTTGGAAGAAACAGAATTTATTCTCATATTAGCCCGGGAAGGAGAAAGCCAAAATATATGAGTATAAGGGAGATTAACAAAATGGTAATATAAATAAATACATAAATAAATAAATAGATAAAAAAAAAGACATGTAAGTTTTGTGGCCAATTGTAAGTTGTAAGGCCAAACGACTGATCAAACGCTTTTGGCTGTTCGATTAACCTTTACCAAATGGCAAGGTTATTATCAAGAATGGTCCAACTATGAAAAAAAAAAAAACAAATTGAAAAAAAAAATAGAGATATATATTCTGATTTATATTTCTGTCCATACACATACACTCAAATATACAGACATGCACATAAACAAGCATACATATACATATATATATATATATATATATATATATATATATATATATATATGAATGAAATAAGGCATTACCAATTAAAATATATATATATATATACATGCATATATATATATATATACATGCATATATATATATATATATATATAAATGATATAACCCATTTTCAAATTATATATATATATATATATATATATATATATATATATATATATATATGGGTTGTAAAGGAGTTATTTCATTAACGACGACATGTCAGCATGTCAAGTAACTGGGATTAAACTTATTTTTAGTATAATATTTTTATGATATAAAGTTTGTAAAAATAGTTTAAAATCTTTGCATAGCTAAACACTCCCGACTCTCTCTTTAGCCATTAACAAGGGCGTTCTTTTTTAACTGAATGTATTTTTTATGCATGTATCTAGAGTTATAGTAATGTTTGATTTTAAAAACAGTGTCAGAACGTTGTGATTATAATCGTAGTTGAGGTCTTTACCCATTTTATATCAAGAAAGAAAAACACTTCAGCAAACAAATATAAATAAAATAAAAACTTTCATCGCTGTACCGTAGCAGTTATCATTAATCAAATATGCATAAAAGAGCGATAGCAAATATATATATATATATATATATATATATATATATATATAGGCCTATACTTCTGATTTACCATGAAATAACGCGTTTGATTTAATTTTTCTTATATTTGCTCTATATGTATTTATATACATATATATTTAAGAGCTCTCTTAGAGAGTTATCCTAGCACTGTATGTACAGGATACTCCTTTGGATTCTTCTACACCCACACTGCATGTTGATATATATATATATATATATATGGTTACATAAATTTTGCCATATTTGTAATGACAGATATGAAGTAACGTTTACAGATATGGAACTTTCAGTAAATGAATCAACAAATCGCTGAAATTCATACTGAGGCCTTAGTGACGGTAATACCACAGTGCCGATTCCTATATCTATCTATCTATCTATCTATCTATCTATCTATCTATCTATCTATCTATCTAGCTAGCTAGCTAGCTAGCTATCTAGCTATCTATCTATCTATCCGTGCATACAAATATACTTATATATATAAATCACTACAAACAGTGGACTGCAAACCCATTAGCTACTACTAAGATAGATATATATATATATATATATATATATATATATATATATATATCAACAGGTTGCGATGGGCAAATTGTCGGTTTAATTTCGCCCATGCGCTTCATTTTGTTTTTAATTTTGTGGGTTTCCACCAGAATGTGTGTGTGTGTGTATGTGTGTGTGTGTGTATGTGTGTGTGTGTGTATGTGTGTGTGTGCATATATACACGTATGTCTATGAATATAAATATCGCACACGGTAGATATAAACGGGTGTTAATGAATATTCATTTAGTTCTGAAGACCTGCTTCTGAATCGACCACTTTCAATGTATTTAGGAGAGTCATATTTTTACAGTTGTAAAATAGCTATATATATATATATATATATATATATATATATATACCCATCGCTCATTCAGTAATGAATTAGAGCACTTGGCTATCGGGCGTGTATAATGATAATATACACGCTAATAAGTTTACCTTCCTCTACCGAGCGCCCATAAGCCAGAGGTAGAGTCGCCGACTGACGCCAATTCGGTCGGGTATCAATCCTGGGTTAAAAGCAATCGGAGACTAACCGTACTGATGAGCTGTGATATAGCGAAACAGATCTGTCTGCGGATGACTATTTACGCTCTCACACCCTGATTGAGCACTCTGGGGGAATGGTAGACTTTGAAAAACAATAGCTACTCTGGCATGTACGCATCGCTCATTCAGTAATGAATTAGAGCACTTTGGCTATTGGGCGTGTATAATGATAATATACACGCTAATAAATATGCCTTTTTCTACCGAGCGCCTATAGCCCAGAGGTAGAGTCGCCGACTCACGCCAATTCGGTGGGTTTCAATCCTGGGTTAAAAGCAATCTAACTGTACTTATGAGCTGTGATACAGCGAAACAGATCTGTCTGCGGATGACTATATACATATATATATATATATACATACAGAGATGTTGCGATGAATAATTATTGATATTTTAATTTTTCCTCTGCTCTTTTTTTTTTTTATAGATTTAATCGACTTCCCAATATAGCAGGGTCTGTTGGGCACTGTATTCACAACGCCAGAAATTTTTAAACGGCTTGCTGTACTGCTTATATTTTCATTTCGCCCATGCGCGTGTTTTTTTTTTTTTGAATTAGTCGATTGCACACTATAGTAACGTCAGTTGTGTACAGTATGTGAGAAAAAGGATACCATGACGCAATTCACACCACCAGAAATTTGGAAACAGCAAACTGTACTGTTTGGTATTCACAACGGAAACTTTTGACACGAACATTTCAGAGTGTTTGGGGGTCAATTTGGGGACAGTGCAGATGTTTCGGAAAGAGTTGGATGAGTCTCATGGTGATTACGAAGGTACGGTAACTCGGAAAACTCACTCTGATCGTTCTGATATAAAGCGAAATCCGAATTTGTTAGTCAGAACAACAACACGGAGGCCTACATCAAGTGCTTTGAGATGGTAGTGCTGTCATGGGTCAAGAGGGTAGCTGCTAGATATTCATATGTTTCTGGCCACAGGATTCTGAATCATTCTACACATGCAGGAAAAATCAGTTATGGCTGTCACACAATTTCTGTGACCAAATCACCTCTTGCATTTGGCCACGTAACTGGCCCGACTGCAATTCCCTTGATTATTATATTTGGGGCGCAGTTAACTGACAGACCAACAAAACCACTTCTAACACCAAAGCTAAACTGAAGGCAAGCGTTATAGCAGTATTCATTAACTTAAATGAGGAGATAGTCAAGAAAAGTTGCAGTAGATGTCGAAGTCGTCTGGAGACTCCGGTAGAAACCAATGGCGATTTTATTGAATAAATTTACTCTTTATTTAAATATTTTTGTGTAATTTTGATAAATATATATGTTAAAATGAGATGACATTGTTGTTTTCATTTTTGCGTAATTTGGACGACAATTTATTCATCTAAATCTGTAAATATTATCATTTTTTTTGGTATTCGAGATGAATATATATATATATATATATATATATATATCAGCATGCGGTGTAGATATAGAATAATTTAAGAAGTATCCTGTACATACAGTGGTAGGATAAGTCTCTTAGAGAGCTCCAAATATATATGTATTTAAATACATATAGAGCAAATATAGTTCCGATTTAACAAGAAATAATGTGTCTGCCTTAATTTTTCTTATATATATATATATATATATAAAAAAACTTGTATATATTACCATTTTTTTGCTATTCTCTCTCTCTCTCTCTCTCTATATATATATATATATATATATATATATATATATATATATATATATATATATATATATAAACCTGTATATATGATGATTTTTTTTGGTATTCAGAATGTATAAATGTAATATATATATTCATCTCGAATACCCAAAAAATGATAATATATAGAGGTTTAGATGAATAAATACTATGTGTATGCGTGTGTACAGTGTGTGTATATATATATATATATATATATATTGAATAATTTACATCTATCCATATAAATATGAGCGTAATTAATAATTTACACACACGCACACACACACATACACACACAAGTATATACATATATATATATATAAATACAGAGAGAGAGAGAGAGAGAGTAACAAAGAGAAACAGAGTGGTAGATAGATAGATAGATAGATAGATAGATAGATAGATAGATAGATAAGATAAGATATATATATATATATATATATATATATATGTTAGAAATAGCTCTCTACATATATATTAACAGTGGAATGAATACATTTCTGTTTTAGTTCTAGAAACATCTCTCACCATGCCAAATATATATTAAGCTATTCATATTATTCTTTTATCGCTTATCTATCTCTCTCTCTCTCTCTCTCTCTCTCTCTCTCTCCACACACACACACACACACACACACACACACACACACACACACACATATATATATATATATATATATGGGTATATGTGTGTGTGTGTGTGTGTGTGTGACAGGGAGTTTGTGTGTTTTTTTTTTAGTTTGAATGTTTGTCTGAAGAAGTACTTTTTAACTAAATATTTTCACTTGTAAGTCGTTTATTCAGCCACTCTTCCTCTGAAATAATTTTTCATACATTTAATCTGCTTATATTCCGGACGTGCATTGTGGTGCAGTGGATATCTGCTTGGAATGAAAAGTCGGAAAGACGAGTTAGAATTACAGTTAAATTAGTTGCATTCACTTACGCGTAAATACCCCTGGGAAAGGTATTAATCCGTCGCTTCTCACTCTAGCTATGGGTTAAATAACAGGACACACTGGGTTCGATAGCCTTGGTTGCCAAACAGTCTACCATAGTAATGGCAACCTAGTGTGGCAAAAAATTTCTGCACAGTCAGGCATTTCTATTTCGAGACATGATCACCCACGCGTTTATCACGTATGGCACTTAACTGACTGAATATGTTTATAAACATTTATACGCGCACACAAATTAGCACAAAAGCATATATTTGTATATCCCACATTACATACAAATATTTCATTATATGAATATACTAACAGTTTAGCCCGGTTTTACTTGGGTAGTTTAAGAAATAATAAGAATAACAAACATATGATGAATTTACATAGCAAATACTTATACAACGTCCAGCCTCATCACTTTTATAGATATAGATAGCAATGTAGAATGTCTCTATTGGATTAGGGGGAGGGGCAACATTTTTAGATATAGATAATATAAAGTGGGATGATCGCTTTTATATTATAATCAAAACATAAACTGATCCCTGACTTTGTGGGTGATAATATATATTTTTCTACTCCTAATTTTGGCTTTCTGAAAAATGTCAAGGTGTCGTCAGCGTTCTAAAATTTTGATCGACTTCTGAGTGCAACTCCCGTCGAGCTAGATTGCAAAATGCAGACGCTAAGTCGAATCTATCAAACAAACAATTAATGAAGATTGTAGACGTCGGGGAAGGGAAGCAGGTATGTGGAAGGGAATTCCACTGGTGAGAAATGCGTGAAAAGAAGCTGTTAGAGTAAAAATTGCGGTTACATTTTATGGGTGTCTCTGTAAAAGGGTGGGACCTAGTTGCTAATCTAGTAGCTCGTGTAAATTCATACATGGAGACACCAATGATCTAAGTACATTGGAGCAGAAGCCGTGAAAGTATTTATAGAAGAGGCACGAACTAAATCACTGGTGCCTTTGGAACAGGCGTTTACTCGTGCAACCAGTTTGGCAAACAAATGCAGACGACAATTCTACTCCTTCAGTCTCTTTTCTCGCACTTCCCGCCTGTGGAACCCGCTTCTTTATTCTTGCTTTCCTGACGGCTACAACCTTCAGGAATTTAAATGCAATGTCAATACTCATCTCTTAACCACTTGACTCTAGTTCATTCTACATCACCCTGTATATCCTTTCCTTTCTCTCCACCTTCGCAACTACTATTCCCATCCTTCTCTGGCTCCTTTCTAACTGGTTCGTCTTTCTCTTTACTCTCCTCCTATCTGTTGTTTTTATTCTTATGTAATACCCTACCCATCAGTGGCGTTACCGCCTTGCTCGGGGGAATACGATTAATATATATATATATATAGAGAGAGAGAGAGAGAGACAGTTGTCCTCATCTTTGTTGCTATTTCTGCCGGTGTACGCTCCGACATTCTTCAGGTGCTAGGAAAGGGTTAGGTACGAAATTCCTAACACCTGGAGAAGGCCGGAGCATACAACGACCGTAACGTCGTACAAATGACCACAAATGGTCGGAGATTCTACCAAGAATGCATTTTTTTAGCGCGTTATATACACACTGTAAAAAACGCTAGCAGCCAAGAGTGTTCAATACATTGCTGAAGAACGATGCATGCGTAACACTATTTCCTTTAGAAATCGAAATGGTTAAATGATATTACTTACATGTCGAGATGGCAAGTCATATAAAGGGAGAGAAAAAAAGAAACCTCGTGCTTACCATCAACACACCGGTTTTGTGCCTTTTTTAATAAAACTGGGATGGAAAACAAAATTATGTGGGACAGGGACCAGCTGAAATAGCCTGCCACCAGCGATATTGCAAGAAACGGACAGTCTGAATTCGGTGAGCTGCAAATTGAGTTAAACACCGTCCCGTGTTGCTAATGGATCACGAATATTAGCGTGCTTTGTGATACATTGGATATTGGCTCGGAACGAGAAATCGGGGATCAGAGTTCGAATTCCAGCTGAATACATTGCATTCATTTACGCGCAAATACCCTTGGGAAAGGTATTAATCTGTCTATTCCTTCCAGTTATGGGTTAAATAACAGGACAGATTGGGTTCTATAGCCTTTGTCGGCAACCAGTCTACCGCAGAAAGCAATGGCAACCTACTGCGGGATAATCTTCCGCCCAGTCAGAGACATGATCGCCCAAGCGTGTATCACATATGACATTTAACTGACTGACTGAAATGCCATATTTTTTTACGTCACTTAGTAGTGACTTTCTTGAATATTGTATCTATTTCGATATGTACAAATATATCGTGGCGTTGCAGACTTAAATTTGGTTTTCTTTATATACCATTCCTCACATGTCTGTGGTGACCTCGTCGGGTGATAACAAGCAAACCTGCATTGACCTGTCCGAGATCAACAACACAACGTGGGTGGAATCGACCGAAGGTCAGGTATGGTGGCTGAACTCAGCCAGGAGTCGTGCTATACGTGAATAGCAATGAGTAGCTTCTTTCCTTCTATGTGCCCTGTCACTTCAGGACGTAGGCGATCATGGTTCTTCACGTCTCCCTATCCCTTGTAGCTCATAGTATGCTTGCTCCTGTTACCTCTCGCAACCTCCGTTCCGTCATCCACCTGCTCAGGCCTTGCAAATATATCATCCGCTGCCTTCCTCTGTCTCTTTTTCCATCTATCTGGCCTGTCAGTATCAGGTTCTCCAAGCCCTCCTTCCACATTTCCTGTCCCAGGAATTTCAGTTGTCTCTTCCTGATGCTCAGTATTAATTTCCTTTTCGTTGCCATTCTTTCCAACTGTTTTCAAAATCTACAATTTTCCCAGAATGCTCAATTGATGGGCGAGAATGAAAATAGTCATCCACAGAAAGTCGTGTCCCGGTATCACAGCTCTTCAGTACGATATAATATATATATATATATATATATATATATAAATGGAGATATAGAGCGATAGATATATTGATTAATTATAAGATAGATGACTAGATAAAAAATGATTACAAGCACACACACACACACACACACACACACACACACACACACACACACACACACATATATATATATATATATATATATATATACATGTCAGATTAAATAAATTGCAAACATTGTATCTGTTTATTTTTAATAAAGTCCGTTCCTACTCACGGATAATCTTTCGCGTATTATAATTGAAAGATGTCAGAAATGAGCTGTAAAGTTGACAGATGTTATTGTCATTCATTAACTGACAACCAAAAGGAACTACTTAACATCGGACCTAACTGCCATATATACAAAAAATATAACGGACTACATTAAAAAAAAGTTGAAATTGAGACACTATACCAAAATATAATTAAAACTCCAACAACAGCAGCTAATTACTACAGAAGCAGAACACCGTGATCTACTTAAGGCAGAATCTATAAAAGACAGACATCATAAAAATACATTCTTCTAAACTTATAAAGACTTCACTGAAGATTGCTGCAAAAGAATTACGCAGCCACCCAGAAATAGCAAATAAGGAAGCTGATAAATTATTTCATTGACATGGATTATAATTTATAATCACTTTAGATGATATGTTGACTTTTCTTTATAGATATCATACTAATCTGGATAACATCCATTGAACTCTCTATACAGATTTATCTCTTAATATGGTATATTAAATAGATCTATTTGGATTATCCTGGCCGTTCACTGACTTGGCATATCTATCTATCTATCTATCTATCTATCTATCTATCTATCTATCTATACATGCAACGATTTTTATTATAATAGAGAGGGTATATATATATATATATATATATTTTAATCATCTCACCCCAAGCAAGGCATTCCACTGCCACTATTGCGCATGGGGCTACATAGGGGAAGGTAAAGAGAAGGAATGGTTAGACAGTGGGAATATCAGGAGGAAGGTGACAGATGAGTAAGGATAGCGAGGATGAGGGTTGGGCAGATGGGAAGAGTGTTTGATAGAATGGGAGCAGGTTAGTGTGTTAGGAGGTGTCTGTTGACCTTACATTTAAACTCCTGGAGATTGTAGCCGTCGGGGAAGCAATCGTGCGGAAGAGAATTCCACAGTCGGGAAGTGCGAGGAAAAGAAAAAAAGAGTAGAAGTTACGGTTGCATTTTATCGGTTTCACTGTAAAAGGGTGGGATCTAGTTGCTAATCTAGTATCTCGTTCAAATTCGTATTTAGGGGGCACCAGTGATCTAAGTTCATCGGAGCAGAAGCCGTGAAAGTATTTATAGAAAATAATATATATATATATATATATATATATATATATATATTTATTTTATTTTATTTTTTCATCGAAGAATGAAGAATATATATATTCTTCATTACTCGATGACATAATTATTGCAAAAAATAAAATAATAAGGCACTGTTAAAGAGCAAACACGCAGCAACAGCTTTTATAACTCGTAGTAATGTCTAATAAGTATTTGTCAAGAGATTTATCTGAGGAGTCAGACACTTACTAGTCAGACACTTACTAGTCAGACACTTACTAGTGCGGTACAGGGAGCCGATTATTTTATTTGCATGTTTATCCATGGATCATATATAAGAGTTTTTTCTTGAGGTCGAGTGTGAGTTTGGGGCCCGAGACCTTCTCAAGTTTCCTTGAAGAGACATCCTTTTATTGTGACAGGGGGTAGTTCGAGGTCTTTTAATCTTTTCTGTTGTTCATCATTAGATATAACCTTGAATTCTATCAATATCTGTCTATAATTTTTAAATTTTATTCTAACTATACTATTTACATGTTCGGACTGTTGTTTTCATTTTTATTTCTAGAAGGTCATGGAGCCGCTCAAGCTAGAGGCTATTTCGCTGTATATTTTAGATGGATAGTAGGGAAATAAAATGTTTGACTTTAGACTTGAACAGGCCAAGATTGTAATGATCGGAGAAACATTTTCTTGGGACTTTTAGACTGGAACTTAATTTTGTCTAAGCACATTCAGAAAGGAATAGAACTCAGGCTATCAAGAAATTCGGTAAACAAAATATTTGATGAAAAGAAATTGTGCATGGGAGTCCTCTCTGACTCTCACTAACTCCCGCATAAAAACAATGATTTTTTTTTAATCATTTCACCCCAAGCAAGGCATTCCACTGCCACTATTGTTTGAAAGAATGGAAGCGAGTTAGTTTGTTAGGAGGTGTCGATTGACCTTACATCTAAACTCCTGGAGATTGTAGCCGTCGGGGAAGCAGTCATGTGGAATAAATTCCACAGTCGGGAAGTGCGAGAAAAGAAACTGTTGGAGTAGAAGTTGCGGTTGCATTTTATCGGTTTCACTGTAAAAGGGTTGCTAATCTAGTATCTCGTGCAAATTCGAACCTAGGGGGCACCAATGATCTAAGTTCATCGGAGCAGAAGCCGTGAAAGTATTTATAGAAGAGACACAGTGAAGTCACGTCGCGCAGGTGAGAGAGAGAGAGAGAGAGAGAGAGAGAGAGAGAGAGAGAGAGAGAGAGAGAGAGAGAGCTGCAGGCGGTCTGCTAAGTCGGTATCGATCACATTACAGACCCTCCGCTGTACCTTGTCGAGAAGCCCAAGGAGAATAGCAGCAGGGGCACCAGACCTGATATGGCAACAGTATTCAATGCACGGGCGGATGGTAGATTTATAAATGTGCAGGATAGATTCAAACGGAAAAACTTCCGGGCCCTGCACAGAGAACCGACTTTCATAGCAGCGGATTTAGCAATGGATTCGATATAGTCATTCCACTTGAGGCCCGCTGAAAGTGTGAGACCAAGGAGGCGTAGTGTTTTACTCTCTGGGAGGCAAGCCTGGTCCATGCTAATAGGAGGTAGGTGCAATTGTCTATCATGATTAATTGGTAGTAGCTTCGTTTTAGAAGCATTAAAATTTACGAGCCATTTCTTACCCCAGTCCACTACGGATTGGAGGTCCTTTCCAAGCTCGGCTGCAAGGTTAGCTTTGTCGCCCACACCAGATTTTTGATCAAGGCGAGAATCTACGGATTGGAGATTATACACTTCCTTTACCAGCTCTGATCTTAGATATTCTCCGAGGACGTATCCTTGTAACTAACATAACATTAAGCCCTATGAAAAAATTATTTCTCGAGACTCTATAAAAAGTAAGCGGTTAACATGTAAAAAATATTGTTCCCAATATATCCCAAAAAATAGTTTCCTGGTTCTGGGTAATGACGATAAACTGCATCCGTCAGCAGGGCCTCTGATTGGGAGGTTTACAGGAGCATAGAACCACATTACAATTGATGTTCTTTCCAGATCAACACTGACCCGGAGTGCTGCTGCTAGAATCCCGGTTATAGCTAAATAGTCAACCTCCAAACTAGGGTCAATACACAATGAAACCATAAAATATAGGTTTATAGTAAAAATTCCAGCAATGCTCCTTTGGAGAAGAAAATTTTACCAGTAATACATTGTTGAAGGATAAAATATTACCAGCAATACATTTTTGAAGAAAAAATAATAATAGCGATATGTAAAAAATATATATTTTTGGAATATGCATATAGATTTATCACTCTCAACATTTATCAAAAAAACTCTCTTTACAAAATTACATGAATGAAACCTGATCTACGATCAGCAGTAAACCAAATACCCCTCTGGTCGAGTGTATTATTTCTGTTTCATCTCTAGTGAGCATATCAGCAACAAGGACCGGTGCCGTAAAACCACCAACCGAGTCAAATGCTCGGCTCTCATCCCAAAAACAGGACATGGTTCCCAGCAAATATTGGGAATGTTGAGAGAGGCTAATGATGCCTTCGCAACATTACATCCTCTTTCATATAGGGAGATAACATGACTTCTAATCGAAGCATTACTACTACTACGCAAGGAATGAGGATGGTATACCCCAGTGATTATAATAAACGGTTCGGTTCAAAATTCCTAGCACCTGAAGAAGGCCGGAGCGTACAACGGCCGAAACGTCGTACAAATGGCAACAAAGATGAGAACAAAGGTTCAAATAATGTAAGTACTTCATGGTAATTATTCGCTCGAACTCTTTACTATGTTACCTAGACATATGAATTTAAGCGTAGCACTAGATTAACAACAACGTCTCGTCAATTTAGAGTTGAATCAGCGAGATATAACCTTTTCTATGAGTTACTTTTCTAGCACTGTAATACTTTTGTGGTTTCTTGCTTTCATTTAGTATTCATTTATTTGTTCTGGAATTATAAAATTATATTATTCTGAAATTATATCTGAAAAAATCTAACCATTGTTTGTCATCTTTAATGAAGCATGCATGAAAGAGAGAATGCTGCCTAAATGCACAATATATAGTCATCCGCAGACAGATCTGTTTCGCTGTATCACAGCTCATCAGTACGGTTAGACAGCCGATTGCTTTTTACCCAGGATTGAAACCCGACCGAATTGGCGTCAGTCGGCGATTCTACCTCTGAGCTCCGGGCGCTCGGTAGAAGGAGGCAGACTTTTCAGCGTGTATATTATCATTATACACGCCAATAGCTGAGAGTGTTCTAATTCTTTGCTGAATGAACGATATATATATATATATATATATATATATATATATATATATATATATATATATATAATAATAAAACCGACTCTGTACGTATTCTAATCTATATATATATATATCCAGGTGAAGAGGACTCAAGGTTTTACTTTTTGAGTGCCCCGGCATTTATTTTATTATAAACAGCGCTCAATATAATAAAAATTATAGAGCTTAATACAATCATAAAATTATGAATTAATTGTACATTGCGACACGAAATCTCTATGCTTCGAGATAGATTCTCTTCATCAGGCAATGTTGGATGTTGGTTGTGGAAGTGATTAACATTTAAATACAAAAAGCCTTCCGTTTGCTGTTTATGTATGTGGGAAGATAAAAAATTTATGTGTTTTCCTTTTAATTAATCAGAGCCAAGATTCATTTTGGAATTTGACCCCAAAGAATACATACTCCCACCAGAAACAGGAAAAATTAGTAAGAATATTTTTGGAAGAGTTAACAAACAAATGATGGAATACTTAGAATTAAGATTATGGAAAGACACAACAATTGTAACAAATTGGTTTTACAATATAAAAGAAAAAAATAACTACTCTTTTTTCCACTTCGATATTGAGGAGTACTATCCATCGATATCAAAAGAACTATTTGTTACAGTGTTGGAATTTGCCACTGTTTATTCGGATATAAAGGAGGAGGAGACAAAAATAATAATGAATGCAAAAACATCTGTGCTCATTCATAAAGAAGAACAGTGGAGAAAAATTAATTCCAAAGTAGATAACTTTGATATTACTATGGGATCTTTGAACTCTACGATATCTTAAAATCTGCTAGCAGTGTTAATACTATATAATCTCACGGCCTTTAATGAAGTAGATATTAAAGACATTGGTTTATGGACTTATGATAGTAAGAAATGCCATAAATGTTAAAATTGATAAAATTAGAAAAATGATACATAAAGAATTAAAAACCTTAATTTAAAAGTAACAATTAAAACAAATATAAAAAAGTAAATTTCCTCGATGATACCTTAGATCTAGAGAAAATTATACACCAACCATACAAAAAAACAAATACCAATCCTTTATACATCCACCCGAAATCTAACCACCATCCATCTGTTATAAAACCTGTCCTCTCATCAATAGAATACAGAATTAGTAGAAATTTATCAAATGAAGAAGTATTTAATAAGTATAGCAATTTTTATAAAACTATCGTAAGATATAGTGGATATAAAAACCCAAATATTAAATATGTAAAAGAGAAAAGCAAAGGCAGAAGAAAAAATAAGAATAGAAATATTATTTGGTACACCCCCCCCCCTTTCAACCAAATGACTAGTAGTAAATTGGGGAGAAAATTCCTCGCGTTAATAAAAAAACACTTTCCGGAAAAAATCCATTTAGTAAGATCTTTAATAAAACACTATTAAATTAATTTACAGCTGTATGAACAATCTAGAAAAAATAATAAAAAATCACAATAATAATATTTTTAAAATCTTTAACAAAATTAATAAAAACAATCTAATAACGAAAAACAACAATTTCGACAAGAAAATGTAATTGTAGAAACCCTACAGATTGCCCGTTAGAAAAAAGTGCCTAACGGAATCAATCGTCTATCAACGCGAAATATCTAAAAAAAAAAAACAATAATGGAAGAATTTATATAGGGAGTACTAAGAATACTCTCAAACAGCGTATTTACCAGCGCACGTCTTCATTTAATAATAACAAGTATAAAAATAGAACATCCCTATCGAAATATCATTGGTATGTAAAGGAAACAAACAAACAAAAAACACCCACAATAAAGTGGAAAATTCTAAAAGAAGCTAAAACATGTAAGTCCTTAAATGAACTATGTGCATTATGTCTATACGAAAAACTATATATTATCAAATCAGTTAAGAATAAAAATCTATTAAATAAACGCAATGAGATAAATGTCATATGTAGACATTGCAAAATGTTCAAATTAGAATATGAATAAAAGAAATCTCTAAAAAAATGACATGCATATAACCATAGAAACATAGAAATTTCCGAGTCGCAATATACAATTAATTCATATATATATATATATATATATATATACGTAAATAACTAACCTAGAGAGCCAACGAACCTATCAAGGTTTCACCAAATTGTATCTTCAAGGAAAGTTGGCTTTCACCGACGATCCACTTTGGTGAAACCTTCGTAGGTTCTTTGGCTCTCTAGGTTAGTTATTTACTTCGCACTACTTGCGTATTGGGCGATTTTTGTTTTAGATTACGCGTCTCGGTTTTTTTTTTGTGGGGGGGGGGGGGCTACGTACTTTGACTGATGTTCAAGTGCTTAGCTAGTTCTTTTTTTATTACCATTTTTTTCCTTCCGCGAATGTACTCGGAGGGTTTTTCGAAACGAGTATAACGACGACAAGTTTACATTCATATATATATATATATATATATATATACGAATTGCTAATATTTTGTGTTATTTTAGAGAAAGAATGCTAAGTACTAGGGAATTCTAGAGTACTTTTAAACAGCGTGAATCAACACTGCACGATAACTGTTTGTGCGACATTAATGAAAGACGTATTTACATAGATGGATAGATTAAGTGAGAGAGGGAGACAATGATATACAGTTCTAGAGAATTACATAGATAAATAGAAAAGATAGATTGATATCTGTCAAGTATTTGTGGCGACCAATGATGACTAAAGTCACTGACGATTGTAGTCATTGTAAGCGATTGTATGTCATTCTAGCGATTTTATCTATAAGATATGCCTGTTAGCAATGGAATTTTTTTTCTCTGTCATTTCTATAAATAATGCCGGTGGCAACTTTTCAGCTTTTAAAATAATCGCAGTGATTTTTTAATATCTGTTACAAAATAACCGTGCTGCACAGAAACCTATGTAAAATGTAATAAGGATACCGTAATATAATATAAGAGTGCAGAATGGGAATTGGAGACCCGAGTTCGAAATCCATTTGAATTCATTGCATTATATTACACGTAGATACTTTTGAGATAGGGTTTCATCTCTTTTCCCCCCAGCTATGGGTTGAATATCAGCAGTGATCTGGTTCTATAAACTTGTTTGGCAACCAATCTACAGCAGAAAGAAATGGCAACATACTGTGTGATGTACGATGTGGTGCAGGAGATATCGGCTCGAAACGAGAAATCGGAGAGCCGAGTTCGAAACCTAGTTGAATTCATTGCATTCACTTACGCGCAAATACCCTTGGGAAAGGTATTAATTCGTCTTTTCCCTCCAGTTATGGGTAAAATAACAGGACGGATTGGGTTCTATAGCCTTGGCTGGCAAGCAGTCTATTGCAGAAAGCAATGGCAACCTACTGCGGGTATAATCTTCTGCCCAGGTAGTTAGGTCTCTTTCCAGACATGATCACCCAAGCGTGTATCACTCATGGCACTCAACTGACCGAGTGAATATAATAGTTGGAAAGATAATTAAAACTTTTACTAGGCATAAAGTGGGGGGTCATTTTTCTCTTGTTATGAAGTAATAAACTGATCCCCAACTAAGTATACTTAATATAATAATGTAATATAATCTATTTCTTCTCTCTCCAGCTATGAGTTAAATAACAGGACAGATTGGGTTCTATAGCCTTGGCTGGCAAGCAGTCTACCGCAGAAAGCAATGGCAAACTACTGCGGGATAATCTTCTGCACAGTCAGCCAAAGAGTGTATCACGTATGGCACTTAACTGACTGACTGTGGGAAAGACTTCTACCTAGTCAGTCATGAACAGAAAGAGACATGATTGCCCGAGTGTGTATTACGTAAGACACATAACTGATTGAAGCTAATCATGATGTCATTTTCATTGAGCACAAAAGTGTCAGAATATTCTGTTTTTGTTTTAACTCTCTTCCACTCAAGAAATACACTCCTACACACTTCTTGATTTTCGTTGTAAGCGTCACAGCCAGAGAAACAGATTCTCAGAGATATATACTTGTTAGGGCGCCGCTCCTATTTGACTACAAATGGACTGTTCCCATGGTGGATTCTCTACAAGGAGAGTCGTACCGAGTCTCTGGACGACTCTACGTCACTGTCAGCTCTCTGCCTTCGGGCGGAGGGCGCTCTCTGCTTCCGAGAAGAGAGCAGTAACCCAGTCGTGGTTCCGCCGAAGGGTAGAGACACGACTGGGCAAAAATAGACAGATATTTTTTGGCTGGGCCATATAGCCCGGAAATCCCAGTCCAAACTGACCATGTGTCACATGTTGCCCTTACTGGGAGGGACAACTCAATAATGAGTCGTACACAGTCACTAGACTGACGACTCTATGACACTGTCAGCTCTCTGCCTTCGGGTAGAGGGCGCTCTCTGCTTCCGAGCAGAGAGCAATAACCCAGTCGTGGTTCCGCCGAAGGGTAGAAACACGACTGGGCAAAAATAGACAGACATTTTTTGGCCGGGCCATACAGCCCGGAAATCCCAGATATAAACTGACCATGTGTCATATGTTGCCCTTACTGGGAGGGACGACTAAATAATGAGTCGTAGGGAGTCGTAGAGACTCGTAGAGAGTCACTTGAGAGTCTCCAATGAGTTACTGAAGAGTCAGTGCGAGTCAGTGAAGAGTTAGTCACACTTCCGGTGGCGTACCGGAAGTAATCACGTATACACACGTCTTACGACGGATTGGACTCTTGTATCTTTTCTATTGTAAATATTACTAATCACTTCTGTACATACTAACCGTCTTTCCGCGGAATACAACTTATATTCTGATTCTGTTGTTGAGTTATTCATTTATACTTGGCGACAGAACAATACTCCTCCAGTGACAATGTCTAAAAACTATTTCAAGTATACTTACTGCCTGCGAAACGGCTAACCTCATATTGGAATGGATCTTTTCTGTAGTGGAGACTTTTATAACCTAGAAAAAAGTCCATAAAAAAAACGAATAGAACCTGCAAAGTGTAGCTGTGTACAAGCAGTCCAATCCAAGGACAAAAGCAAACTTGTATCCCGGGAGATCTGTAGATATCTCCAAACAACATCTGAATGAGGGCAAAGCGTTAGTGCCTACTATTGTAAAGGACCCTGGGGTCATATCATCCTCGTCAGATAAAGCCAAGCGCTTTGTCACGAATTTTGCCTCTAACTTAACGTTAGATGACAAAGGCAATACCCTTCCGGACTTCCTCTGTCTCATTGAGCGCAAGTTCTATATTTATATCAAATACCGGGTAGTTTCAAAATTTATTAAAATGCTTGCCCCTAAGGAGCCTGCAGGTTCAGATAAAATCCCAGAATATTAACCCTGAGTTATTTTCGATCTTTGTGAAATTATTTAACTGCAGCTTGAATGAGAAATCCTTCCCAAATCTGTAGAAATTTTCAAATATATGCCTTGTTTTTAAAAATTTGGGTGCGCTCATCATCATCTTAATATAGACACATTAGTCATTTCAGTGTCATTAGTAAAATTTTGAAACTACAATCTACAAGAACGTTGTGAATTATATTATAGCGGGTTATCCATTCTTTTCCAGTTTATAGTGGGAAGTCCGTTCTAGTGAAGGGTATTTGTATATTTTTGCAGATTAACGGAATTTGGCCTTGTTGTTGATAGCCCACTATAAGTCATAAAATGATTATAAATCAAGAAAGACAAATTGTGTTGAAAAAATAACATTTTATATATACACACGGTTTTTAAGGTTTTTACAATTAAAGTAATACTTGAAGTATAGGTCCAACGGACGTTAAAATGTTCATGGCAATAAAATGTTGAAAAGGGAATTAATGCCTAGGAATGTGGGAGCGTTGTAAGTGAGGAATGTTTTTGAAGTATCCTCTCCTTTGGTCAGTAAGTAGTTTTGAGACAGCCAAAGATAAGATGAGAGGAATAAGTAAGCCGCTTGACTTGGGTCAAGGGAACTACTAATTACATTCGTCTCTCTCGATGCTGGGTCTGTCTGGCGATGCTTTCTGTATCGGCTTTTTCATATCTTCTTTTTGGATCGTAGCAGATCATTTGGGATTCACACTTGTATTTGATTCGGGGCTTCCCATTGGCCGATAAATAAAATTTAATATTTAATTAATTTTTAGTTTTCAACCGGAACATCTGCGCGAATCCAGCTGCGCACCGACGACTTTTGGTCATTTTCTTTTTGATCGTGAGAGTGCGAACATCCGGATCCCTCGCTTTTGCTCGGTCGGTATCACCACAATCTCAACAGAGACAGCCTCTTAAGCGACAAATATTACGAAATTCGATCGGCTTGTTACACCAGCTGATATCCTATCATTACTCCCTGTGAGTTACTAGACAACAACTACTATTTGATATTTCAAAGGCCCATGAGAAGCAGTCGCACAGAGGGTTACTGCAAAAGCTCTTTGGCTATGAAATCAGAAGATTTACTCAGTTATTAGGTTCTTCGTAGCGAGTAGAAGGTAGTAAATATCCGTGTTGATTATACGATATATCAAAAACACTAGATAACCAGAGCTTGAATATTTTTCATTTGGAAATGTGTTATTTCCGGAACCTCGATTTCAACCTTTCAGTATCTTAGGCGATGTGTATTAACTGATATTAACTGATTTTCCAAAGTTTTTTTTTTTAACTTTATAAAAGATTAGAGATTTTAACAGCCATAAAAATTCAAATTTAGGGTGGAGTACTTTCAGTTAGATTAGTTGAGTGCCTTGCGTGATACACTCTTGGGTGATCATGTCTCGAAAGAGACATTACTGACTGGTCAGAATATTTTTCCGCAGTAGGTTGCTATTGCAGGATTCAGCGGGAGACTGGTTGCCAGCCAAGACCATAGAACTCAAACATTCCTGCTATTTAACCCATAACTGGAGGGATAAGCAACGTATTAATACCATTCCCAAGGGTATTTGCACGTAAGTGAATGCAACAAATTCAACTGGAATTCGAACTCGGCACTCCGATTTACACACATTTAAAAATATTAAAATTTATTGATTTACTAATTCGCCCACAACGTAACTTCAAAGAGAAAGAGATATTTTTCAATTTGTAAACTGTTCTCACAACTAAGAATTCTGTTTGAGGATTTCAAATCCAATTCCGCTTTTTTACCCAGTTCAGTATCCATTAAGCAAGGAAAGAAGTGAAGACTCCAGATCATGTATATGTTATCAAATTTTTAATAAACAATTTTGGACCCATCTTAGCTGTTCTCAAAATATCTTCTGAAAAAGTAACGCTTCTGTTGTGATTTTCACAAGTTAGCCATAATTGTCAACTTTTTTCCCACACATGTCCAGTTATGTTAGATTAAGCAAAAATTATTAAATGCCGATTAAATAAATATATCCTAAAATGTATTTCTCGTTCGTGTTATGCATCAAATTTAAGCTTCTTTTCTGATATTCCTCAAACGTAAAACTCGTTTCTGATATGGAAAAAAATGTAAGCCTCGTTTCTGAAATGCCATAGATAAACGCCTCCTTTCCGATAGACTCAAATGGATTACTCGTTACTGATAGCCTCATATACAAGCATCGTTTCTGATATGACTAAAATATATGCCTTGTTATATACCTCAGATATAGGCTTCGTTTCAGCATATACCTCACATGTAAACCACGAATCTGATAGCCTCAAATAAATGTCTTGTCTCTGATATGCCTCAAATGTAAGGCTAGTTTCTAATATTCCACAAATAAATAATTTCTGATATGCGTCAAATATAATCCTTTTTATTTTTTTAATAAGCCTCAATGTAAGAATCATCTCTGATATAGATCAAATAAATACCACGTTTTTGATAGTCTTCAAATGTATGCTTCGTTTCTATTGTGGGTTCCGGGAATGGGAACCGTACAAATAAATAAATACAACCAGAATTTTGAGATAGAAAAATAAGTATATTAACGTAAGGATACAAACTTGAACGAAGGTTAGTAGTCCAGGAATACGGGTTAGTATGAAGTATATATACAAGTCTTTGAATTGAAGCCGTAGTATATTTAGGATGTCCACGTCGGAAACTGACGGGTAATGCGTAATAATTTTCTCGCTGAGTGGAGCACAGACCTTCTATGAACTACTAACGCTGTATTCTCCGTGAAACCTCGGTCTCTCCCGTCTCGCTTCTATAGCAGAAGTATTCGTATACTCTAGACGAGTCTATCTTCCTGAAAAGGGGAGACCTTACAACACTCTCAAATGTATACCTCTTTTCATTTTTTTTTTAATCATTTCACCCCGAGCAAGGCGGAAACGCCACTGATGTGCAGGGGGTTACATAAATGTAAAAAGATTAATTAGAAAAGAGTGAGGAGTACAAACTAGTTAGAAAGGAACAACAGAAAGCTGAGAAAGCAGGTGCAATGACAGATACATAGGTGGAGAGAAAGGGAAGGTTATACAGGGGTGGGGAGAGAGCTAGAGTCCAGTGGTTAGTAGATGAGTATTGACTTTGCATTTAAATTTCTGGAGGTCGTAGCCGTCAGGAAAGCAAGAATACGGGAGCGAGTTCCACAGGCGGGAAGTGCGAGAGAGGAAGCTGCAGGAGTAGAATTGTCGTCTGCATTTGGCTAACCTGACTGTGAATGGGTGGGACCCAGTTGCCAGTCTGGTTGCACGAGTAAACACCTGTTGAGGAGGCATCAGTGACTTAAGCTCATCCGAGCAGAAGCCATGAAAGTATTTATAGAAGAGACAAAGGGAGGCCACATTTCGACGATGGGGAAGTGGCTGCAGTCGAGTCGCCAGATCAGTACCTATCACATTACAGACTCTCCTTTGGAGCTTGTCAAGAACACTGAGGAGAACGGCGCCTGACCATAAATGGCAGCAGTATTCCATGCACGGACGGATGGTTGACTTGTATATATGCAGGATGGATTCAGGTGGAAAAAACATCCTGGATCGACATAGTGACCCAATCTTCTTAGCAGTAGATTTTGCTATGGATTCAATATAGTGGCTCCATTTGAGGTCTGAGGACAGTGTAAGTCCGAGGAGGCGTAGTGTATTACTCTCAGGAAGAATCACTTGGTCCATGCTTATTTGAGGCAGAAGAGGTTGCCTGTAATGGTTGACAGACAACAGCTTGGTCTTAGATGAATTGAAGTTGACAAGCCACTTCTTACCCCAGTTTACCACAGAGTGTAGATCCCGCTCAATGTCAGCAGCGAGATTATGTCTGTCCGCCATGACAGGTTTCTTACTGGAGCGGGGGTATATTGTAGTGTCATCTGCGTAGATGCCTACTTGGGACTTGATCTCATCTGGTACACCTCTATAATATGCCTCATTTTTGAGATGGCTTAAGTGTACGCCTCCTCTCTAATGTAACGCAAATGTAAACTTCGGTTCAAAAATGCCTCAAATATATGCCTCGTTTCTGATATGTCTCAAATATAAGCCTTATTTCCGATGTGCCTCAAATATATATCTTGTTTCTGATATGCCTTACGTGTACGTCTCCTTTCTGATATGCGTCAAATGTATGCGTCGTCACTAATATGCCTTACATCCGTCACAGGTATACTTTGTTTCTAATATGCCGCGTTTCTAATACGTCAGAAACATTTGCTTACTTTCCAATATGACTCATATATATGCCTCCTTTCTGATGTCTCAAATATATCTCTCCTTTATGATGTGCCGAAATAAATGCTCGTTTCTGATATGATTAAAATGTATGCCTATTTTATAATATGCCTTAAATTTAAGCCACGATTCTGATATGTCTCAAAAGTCTGCTTTTTTTGACATGCCTTAAATATATGCCTAATTTCTGATATGCCTCAAACGTATGCCAATTTCTGATATGCTTAAAAATATCACTGTTTTCGGATATCCCTCAAAGGTAAGCATCGTTTCTGATATTTGTCAAATGTATGTATCTCAGGATGTGCGTTGTGGCGCAGAGGATATCAGCTCGGAACGAGAAATCGGGTAGCCGAGTTCGAATTCCAGCTGAATTCATTGCTTTCACTTACGCGCAAATACCCTTGGGAAAGGTATTAATCCGTCTCTTCCCTCCAGTTATGGGTTAAATAACAGAACACATTGGGTTCTATAGCCTTGGTCGGCAACCAGTCTACCGCAGAAAGCAATGGCAACCTACTGCAGGATAATCTTCTGCCCAGTCAGTCATGTCTCTTTCGAGACATGATCGCATAAAGCGTCTATTACGTATGGCACTTAACTGACTGATGTATCTCTTCTGATTTGCTTCAAATCTATGTCTTCATTTTAATATATCTCATACACAGGCCTCGTTTCTGATATGCACCAAATGTATACCATCTTTCTGATATGCCTAAAATGTAAGCCTCGTTTCTGATATGCTTGAAATCTATACCGCCTTTCTGATAGGCCGCATATACATGCCTCATTTCTGATACACTTTAAATTAATTACTTCCTTCTGATCAGCATCATTTCTCTTATGCCTTAATGATATGCCTCGTTCCAGACATGAATTAAATATATAGCTCGTTTCTGATATGCCACAAATGTGTGCTTTGTTTCCGATATGCCTCAAACGTAGAACACCCTTTTTATTATGTCGCAAATGTAAGCCTCGTTTCAGATATGCCTTAAATGTATGCCACGTTTTTAATATGGTTAAAATAAAAGCTTTGTTTCTGATATATCTCAAATGCGTGCCTCTTTTCTGATATGACTTAAATGTAAGTCTCGTTTTTGATACGTCTAAAACTATGCCTCTTTTCCGATATGCCTCAAACATATCCCTTGTTTCAGACATGCAGGAAAGGTATGCTTCGATTCTTATATTCCTCAAATATATGCCTTGTTTATGATATGACTAAAGCATATGCCCGTTTTATGATACGCCTTAAATGCAAGCCTCGATTCTGATAGGCCTCAAACGAATGCTAATTTATGATATGTCAGAAAAAAAGACTCTTGGTTTCTGGTATGTCTCAGATATATACCTCTTTTCTGGTATGCCTGAAATCTACGATTATTTTCTGATATGCTTGAAATTCAAGCCTTGTTTCTGATATACCTCAAATACACATTTCTTTTTTGATATTCCTTAAATGTATCCCTTACTGTTATGATTAAAATGTATTCCTCCTTTCTGATATACCTTAATTGTAAGCTTTGTTTCTGATATGCCTCAAATGTAACCCTCTTTTCTGTTATGTTACAAATGTAAGCCTCGTTTCTAATACGCTTCAACTGTACGCCATCTTTATGATAAGCCTAAAATATATGCCTTGTATCAGATATGCTTCAAATGTATTTCCTCCTTTCTGCTTTGCCTTAAATATAAGCGTCGTTTATATATGCTCCCATTATATTTCTCGTTTCTTTTATACCACAAATGTATTCCTTGTTCCCGATATACTACAAGTGTTTGCCTCATTTCTGATATGCCTCAAATGTATGTATCCTTTTCTCATATGCCTGAAATGCATGCCTAACTTCTCATAGGCCTTTATTATAATCCTTGTTTCTAATATGCCCCAAATATATGCCTCGTTTCTGAAATGCTTCAAATCTATGCCTCGTTATACGTTAATAAGTTTGGATGTGCGTTATGGTGCAGTGAATATCGACACCGAACGACAAATCAGGGAACCGAGTTCGAATTCCAGTTGAATTCCTTGCATTCACTTACGCACAAATACCCTTGGGATAGGTATTATTTAGTCTCATTCCTCCAGTTATTGGTTAAATAATAGGACTGATTGGATTCTATAGCCTTGGATGGCAACCAGTCTACAGCAGAAAGCAATGGCAAACTACGGAAGGATAATCTTCTGCCCAGTCAGTCATGTCTCTCTCGAGACATGATCGCCCAAGTGTGTATCACGAATGGCACTTAACTGACTGACTGGTAGATTCAAATGGAATGCATTCTTATGGATAAGCCTACAAAAAGTTGCCTGCTTTCTGATGTCTGAAAAATAGCCCTCGTTTCTGATATTACTCAAATGCTTGCTTCATTTCTGATATAACTTAAACGTAAACCCCATTTCTAATATACCTCAAATGTATGCTTCTTTTCTGGTATGGCTCACCTTCTTTTGATATGCTTGAAAGCAATGACTATTTTCTGATATGCCTAAAATGCAAGCTTTTTTTCTGATATGCCTCTAATGGAAACCTCGTTTTTGACATTTCCTAAATGTACTCCTTCTTTCTGGTATGATTACAATGTATTCCCCTTTCTGATATGCCTCAAATGTATGCCTCGTGTCTGACATGCCTCACATGTATGCCTTGTTTATGATATGCTTCAAATGTAATCCTCGTTTCTGATATGCATCAACTGTACGCCTCCTTTATGTTATGCCTTAAATATTTGCCTTGTATCAGATATGATTAAAATGTAGCCCTATTTTCTGAGATGCCTCAAATGTAAATCTTGTTTTTTTTACACCTGTACTATATGACTCGTGTCTGTTATGCTTAAAGTTTTTCTACGTTTCTGATATGCCTCAAATATACGCCTCGTCTCTGAAATGCCCTGAATATCTGCCTCGTTAAAATATATTTCTAGTTTCTTACATTCCTCATATATAAGTCCCCTTTCTGATATACTTTAAAAATAAGCCTCGTTTCTGATATACCACAAATGTAACCTTGTTTCTAATATCCATAAAATATATGCGTCGTTTCTGATATGCCCTAGATATATGTTTTATTTTTAATTACCTCAAATGTATGACTACTTTCTGATATGCCTCACATGTATGCCTCGTGTCTGACATGCATCACATGTATGCCTCGTGTCTGACATGCCTCACATGTATGCCTCGTGTCTGACATGCATCACATGTATGCCTCGTGTCTGACATGCATCACATGTATGCCTCGTGTCTGACATGCCTCACATGTATGCCTCGTGTCTGACATGCCTCACATGTATGCCTCGTGTCTGACATGCATCACATGTATGCCTCGTGTCTGACATGCATCACATGTATGCCTCGTGTCTGACATGCATCACATGTATGCCTCGTGTCTGACATGCATCACATGTATGCCTCGTGTCTGTCATGCCTCACATGTATGTCTCGTGTTTGACATGCCTCACATGTATGCCTCGTGTCTGACATGCATCACATGCATGCCTCGTGTCTGATGTGTCTTGAAGATATGCCACGTTACTGATATGTCACGTATACATGCCCCGTATCTGACATGCCTCAAATGAATCCTTCGTTTCTGATATGCCTGAAATGTATACCTCGTTTCTTATATGCATCATTTCTTGTTTCTGATATGTCTAAACGGACGCTCAGTTTAAAAGTAATATTACAAATTTTGATGCGGAGGGCGTAAATATATGGTGTTTTGCAGTTGGTGGGGTGTAAAACTATAACCAACTTTATTATGTCGTCTTAAAGTTCATTCTTCGCACATTGAGCTGTCTATTGAGACAATAAATTCTATCTTATTACATTTAATAGTTCATCCTTTCTTCTTGCTTTCACTTTTTAACTTGTCTAGTATTTAATGAAATATTATTTCTCGAATTCTCATGGAACCTAAATATTGTTGCGTTTAAGAAGCCTGAATTCTCGTCACTTTATAGTAGAGCAGTTGATCAAGTACACTTGTAAGATGGGATTCACTGAAGTTGCCACTTATTTATTAAATTCAGTTTAGGTTAGTAACTATAGAAGACCTGTAATAAATACTTTAATGAAGACGCCCCGACTGCTGTACTTCGAGAAAACAGGTTCTAAAGAAAAATTCTTCAGTTTGCTGGAACGGTTTACGAACGAGAATAATGTAATAACGCGATTACATAAACAGTATTTAAGTAATGTTCTAGTAGTAGATGTTCGTTGTAGAGCGGTTGATATCGGTTGGGACGGGAAATCGGAGATCCGTGTTCGAATTCCAGTTGAATTCGTTGCATTCTCATTCGTTAAAATTCCCTTGGGAAAGGTATTAATTCAACACTTCTCACACCAGCTAAAGGCTTAATAGCAGGAAAAGTTGGGTTCTATAGCCTTGGATGGCAACCATTCTACCGCAGAAGGTAATGGCAACTTACTACGGGAAAATCTTCTGCCTAGAAAATCATGTATCTTAAGAAATATGATTACACAAGCGTGTATCACGTATATCACCGAAGTGAATTACTTGTGGTAACACACACACACACACACACACACACACACACACACACATATATATATATATATATATATATATATATATATATATGAAAGCAACGATTAAGGTCAACCCCGACAAACGACATTCTCGCATACGCATTCATCAAGAGTGACTGACCGCTAGATGTCATCTGCAGTGACCACTTTTATATTTTAATACACTCTATCATTTTTATTTCTAAATATTGCATGACTTAAAACTATATTATTTCATTATATATATATATATATATATATATATATATATTGTGTATTTAGGCTTCATTTTTTCATTGATGCATTTTTAATTAAAGCTTAATAGCTCCACACAAACAAAAGAGACGACTACTACTATCGTCCGTCCGCGAACTGATCGTTACAACAAACACTATTTTCATCTTTGATAATGGCAGATGTAAGCCGAAAGCTCAGAAAGGATTAAATAAAAACATGTATCAATATTGTGATTTTCTTTCCTCTTTCAACGATAATGCTATTAAGCTTATCAGATGATATGAAAAAAATTGCATAAAATAAATCGACAAAACATGTCTATATTATTTAATAAAACATGCATCAAAATATTACCGAGCGTCCATAGCTCAGAGGTAGAATCGCCTACTGACGCCAATTCGGTCGGGTTTCAATCCTGAGTAAAAAGCAATCGGATGTCTAACCGTACTGATGAGCTGTGATACAGCGAAACAGATCTGTCTGCGGATGACTATATATATATATATATATATTAACCATCCGCAGATATTATATAATGTGGAGAGTTTTTTCACTTAGCTAAGCAGAGTTTTTGTTTTTGCTGTGATCAAAAAAAAACAAAAATTAATCTGAAAAGTGACGACAGTACAAAACTTCACAAAACGGAAATAAATCTGCTCAGCTAAGTGAAAAATTTCTCCATATTAATTTTATTGACTCTTCATATCGAGCACTTTATGACAATGCTTTTCTATCATTAAAAAAAAAATAGAAATTTTGGCACCATGCACCATTGCAATTCAACAGGGCTATATGGTCGTAGGTATGACGGTAAACTGCATCCTGCAGCAAGACCTCTGAGTGTGAGGTTGTGAGGAGCATGGAATCACCTCTAAATTGCTATTGTTCCCAGGTCTACCATGATCCAGAGTGGTAGCGCCTGTTAGGGTCCCAGCTATTGGCAAATAGTTAACCCCCAAACTGGGGTCAAAACACTATAAAATACTTACATAGAAATATATACATAAAAATAGATTTTTATAGAAACAATACTTTTCTGAAAAACAAAAAATTACCATAACACAATTTTGAAGAAAAAATTATTACCAGCAATACATTTTTTAATACAAAACTAGAAAACATTTTCATTTTTCTAAAATAAAAATAAATAAATAAAATAAAAAAAATAATTTTTTTATCAAAATCTGACTAAATTTTCACTATAATCAAATAATCAAACATTAAAAAATACCTTAAAATCCTACCTTTTTTGGCATTAAATAACGCTCTGTGGGTTATTTAATGCTAAAAAGGTAGGGTTGATATGCCGTTAAGCAAAACTCAAATTCAAATTCTAATTCAACAAAGGTATACACAAAAAATAAGGTTTCAATTAAGAAAATGTCGGATTAAAAATAATCCATCAATTTTATATATGTATATACAGGTCTGGCCAAAGTTTGTGCAACACTATGTAAAAGACTAGTTTCAGATATTTTTGAATACCGAAAGTGAGTGAAACCATGACTAATCAATAAATAGGTTGCATTTAATTCGATTATGCAAATTTTAAGTGATTTGCATGAGCGAGTTCTCAACTCTATGAAGTGAAAAGGGATATTTTTTCTGGGGAGAAGAAAAAAGAGCGTAGTGGTTGGACTGTATTTTCTTTTTGAACCGCATATTCGGCAAAGTGAAGTGAAAAGCCAAGTGCAGAGAAGAGACTGGACAGTAATTCATTTTTTACAAAAACACATTATTCATTCTGTACATCTAATTGTGATCCAAATGAGAAAAGGTCATTGTTCCGAATTCAAACGATCTGCAATTTGCTGACAAAGCGAACCTTGCTGTGGATCTTGAAAAGGACCCCCAATCTGTGGTGAACTGTTATAAGAAATGGCACGGGAATTTTTAATTTTTCCAAAACGAAGCTGCTATCTTTTAACCACCATAGACAGTCGCACCTACCCTCCATCAGCATTGATCAGGCTAGTCTCTATGAAAGCAAAACGCTGTGGCTCCTCGGCCTAACTCTATCGGCCAACTTCCAGTGGAATGACTACATTGATTCCATAGCTAAATTTGCTGCTGGGAAGGGCCAGGAAGTTTTTCAAGTATGAATCCATCCTGCATATATATAAATCTACCATCCGTCTATACATTGAATACTACTGTCAAATCTGGTCGGGAGCTCTTGCTATTCATGTCGAGGTTCTTGACACAAACCAACAGATAATCTGTAATGTGAACGATACCGACTTAGTAGCTCAGCTTCAGCCACTTTCTCACCGACGTAATGGGGCTTCCCTCTGACTCTTATATGAATAATCTCACGGCATCTACTCCGACGATCTTAGCTCCCTGCTAACGCGCTACATGAAGTTACTCGAGCTACTAGACTAGCAGCTAGGTCCCACTCTTTTAAAACCAAATAAATTTAAGTGCAGCTTCTACTCTAACATCTTCTTTTCTAGCACTTTCCACCTGTGGAATTCCATTCCTTATACTTGATTTCCTTAAAGCTACAATCTCCAAGAATTTAAATGTAAAGTCAATAGTCAATCTTTTTTCTTGACCCGCATCTTTTCCCTGATAAATCTTGTATCATGTTCTTTTCCCTGTCTAATATACTCTCATGCAGCTCACTTCATACCAGGGTTCTCACCCTTCTCTTACCCATTTTCTGACACCCTCTGTAACTTGTCCCTATTTCTCAACTATCTCCTCTTATGTAACCCCTTGCACACCAGTGGCGGTACTACCTTGCTTGGGTTGAAATTATTATTAAAAAAATCTTTAATAATAATTATATCGTATCAAGAAGAATTACTTTCTATCTGTCGGATCATAACTTTAGTAGGACCCATTTAAATACACGTAGACCTACCAACATCTATCTGAAGCATATTCGTAGAAATAACAAACATAAAACATAGATTACTTGCAGAAAATGCTTGAAAATAATTGAATTATTCGTTAAAAAATAATAATAGAAGAATATCGTCTATAAACAAAGCTACAATGTGGTGACTGTATTAGGGAATGATTTGTAATGCCCTCAAAAAAATTATCACCACAATCTGCATTTTTTTTTAATCATGTCAACCCGAGCAAGCCGGTAACGCCACTGAAATGCGGGGGGGATACATAAGAGAAACAGATTAGGAGATTGAAGAGAAGGCGAACCAGTTAAAAAGGAGCAAAAGAAGGATGGGAATACAAGTGTGATGACAGTTGCAAACCTATATAAAAGAGAAAGGAAAGGATATACAGGGCGGTGTGGAAAGAATTAGGGTCCAGTAGTTAAGAGATGAGTATTGACCTTGTATGTAAATTCCTGGAGGTTGTAGCCGTCAGGAAAGCAAGAATAAGGAAGCGAGTTCCACAGGCGGGAAGTGCGAGAAAATAAGCTGCAGGAGTAGAATTGTCGTCTGCATTTGGTTGATCTAACTGTGAATGGGTGGGACCCGGATGCCAGTCTGGTTGCACGAGTAAACACCTGTTGCGGAGGCACCAGTGACTTAAGTTCGTTGGAGCAGAAGCCATGAAAGTATTTATAAAACAGACACAGGGAAGTCACATCTCGTCGGTGGGAAAGTGGCTGTAGTCGAGCCGCCAAGTCAGCACCTATCACATTACTGATTCACCTTTGGAGCTAGTCAAGAACACGGAGATGAACAGCGGGGGCACTTGACCATATATGGCAGCAGTATTCCATGCACGGAAGAATGGTTGATTTGTATATATGTATGCTGTTTTCAGGTGGGAAAAACATCCTGGCCCAACAAAGTGACACAACCTTCATAGCAGTGGATTCAGCTATTGACTCAATGTAGTGGTTCCACTTGAGATTAGAAGAGAGGGTAAGCCCGAGGAGGCGCAGAGTATTTCTCTCGGGGAGACTTGCTTGGTCCATGCTTATGGAAGGCAGGAGAGGTTGCCTGTGATGATAGACAGACAGCAGCTTGGTCTTAGACGCATATCAGGAAAAACCTTCTTTATTATGGCTGATGAATTTGACGTGATTGCGCGGACACAGGGATACTTTCCACATACGCTATGCATGTTAGAAAATTATCATAAAAATACTTAACAGCGAGGCAATTCTGGGATAATAAGAAGTCCTGCCCGAATTCGTTATTAATAGCTACAATCTAAATAATGATACAGTGCTGGTAGCGGACATGGAAAGGAAACCACAAGAACTCCTACAGAAGGTAGTTAAAGAAAGCAAAAAGAATGGATTAAACATAAACTACAAGAAAACTGAATCCATGGTCATCATTAAAAGATGAGAATGTATTCATATATGAAGTGCCAACTACTGGTAGTAAAAACTAAGACCAAGCTATTACAAAAAATTAAATACCGGGGACGTTTTCTAACAGAGGACGGAAAGTGCTATAGTGAGATCCGAATGAGTATTGGCATCGGCCAAGGATGCATTCGAAAATCTAAGCTATTGAGAGGCAGCAAAATTTCGTTAGAAACAGAAAAGCGTACTCTATTGTTATGTAACGTCTATCATTCAGTATAGAAGCGAATGCTGGAAAATGTCATCAAAGATGAAGATAAAACTTGAGACGGTCGTAATGTGGTTTTACAGAAGGGTGCTGTGTCTACCATGGACCATACATGTGAGCAACGACGAGGATTTGCAAAGTGTCTGAAAACCATAGCACGGGTTGACCCAAGCCTTGTGAGTAAAATTGGGTTGACAGCTTCCTTTGTCGATGGTTGAACTAGCTTGAAATCACAAGACATGTGAGGGTTTGAGCGTCCTTGTCTAGAGTGTTGATAAGGCGCTTTTCACCAGAAACTGTAACTAAGTTCCGTTCAGCATAGTTACAGTATAAACCACAGGCGTTTGAAGCATCTATACCGATCTCTACATGTTGTTTCCGACAGAGCATGATTGCTGGAAGTCTCAACAATAACTTTGCGTCCTTCAACTACAGATTACTTTATAATGATTGTTGGTTGATTGTTTTGTTTTTATGGCATATCAACCTCGGTGGGTCATTTATTGCCAACTAAAGTTTTTATTTATTTATTTTATTGCTGGTAATACCTTTTCCTTTCAACAATTTATTGTTGTTTTTATATAAGTTTTGTGTATAGTAATACTTTTTTCTTTTTCGTGAAGCAATATTCATTGAGGATTTGTTTTTAAGGGCAGAGTCCCCAAATCCTACCCTGTTATTTAACCCATAACTGGAGGGAAGGGACGGATTAATACCTTTCCCAAGGGTACCAGTGCTTAAGTGAATGCAGGGTATTCAACTGGAATTCGAACTCGGCTCACCGATTTCTCTTTCCGAGCCGATCTCCACTGCACCACAACGCACATCCGTCACTAAACGCTTACAGCACCTGGTATTCTCAAGCGGTGCTACTCAAAGTGTGGTACGCCTACCGGCGACGGTACGCAAGCCATCGTCTGCCGGTATGCGGAGATTTTCCAGAAAAGAAAGAAACAATAGTAAACTCCATGCCACGAAAGACTGCCAGAATATATGACTCGTTTTCGTTTTTTTTTTCATTTTCATTTTAGTTTTGTATTATTATGGCTACATTGTTCATTTACACACTTATGTTAAAAGTTATTGCAATCCAACTAACGAATGTGATATAATGAACAACAAAACAGCGAACTGAATACGCATCAGACTTTGTTCCATTCATATATCCATGATATATACATATCACATATTTTAAATACGTCTTGAATTAATTAAAATTAATATTTTGTTTTACTGTTTTCTAGTTTTTAGAAGATTAATGCCTTTTATTAAATTCAAATTGCTTATGAAGTATTAATATTAACTTTAAATATTTTTTCTGGAATTTTAAAATATATACCCTGGAAACCAGTGGCCATAACTAATATAGCACAAATATGGTACCGGTCCATGGCACACTGTGAAGACTTGTTACGTCAATGATGACTGCCCTTAGAATGAACAAGATATCATGTGTTCATGTTTATTACAGATAGTCTCAAAATGTCCCTGAAATAATACATATCTCAAAAAAAAAAAAAAAAAGAATTCCGGGGTTCACAGTCTCCCCGCTCTTACTCAGCTTGATTGTCTTGCTTTGCTTGCTGGTCTCTGGTACATTGAAAAAAAAAAAAAACTACCGGCTCGAAACATCAGATAGTTTGAGAAGCACTACTCTAGACGTCATTGGTTGTATCTCGATCCAGGTAGCCGCCAGAGAATTTCCAACTGAACCCATATTTAATGTACGTGGTTATTGTGTTCGCGTTCTACCGATCATATCCACGGATATATCGTGTTGTTCTTATCTTTAGTAATGGTCAGTTTTTATTCGCCCCTTTCGCACTGAGCCCAAATACATACTCTCCGAACCAGGTATTGAACTTGCAATTTCTATGCTAAACCTAGTGAATCGTTGGTTTCACAAATTTGCAGCCATAGTAATTGAGAGTTTGGTACCTGAGTTTGTCAGTGTTTATTACTTCAAAATTTTTATTAATGATTTTCACTGAATGAGTGAGTAACACATGAAGAAAGTGACGCTGAAGTACAGATATGAGACGTCCGATATACCCATCATTGTAGGCAGTCTGATGATGGTATAACCGTCGCACGCATCACATGCACCATATAGTAATATTGAATCTTTTATTCATATTACATGTTTCAACCATCGAAAACGATGATTAATGATCAGTGATTCGATGTTGTTTTGATTGTTGGCTCTTTGTATGTCTTTGGTTTACATAATAATTCCATTTGATGTTCATTACTATTATGTCATTTTTTATTATAAATCGATTTCTTCTATGGTCACACTACGTAGCAAGTCTGCTGGTAAACAAAGCACAGAAAATTTAATGTGAATATAATTTATAAATAACTTCAAATCTGTTAACCTAGTCAGATTAGGCAATTTTGAAATGAAGATGATGACGCGTATCTTGATGGGACTCAAGATTTTTCTTGGTTGCCTCATTATTCAAAACCAACAACTAAAAACACCACTCTCTACGTCCGGTATTAATTCTTCTTTACTTCTTTCGCTCAGAGATGCGCTGTGTCAGGAACTTGTTGTCCAACTGGTTACGATTAGGTCACTGATATGTAAATCTGTGATACTGAACAGAACATTTAATGCCACAAATGTAAAACAATCGATTAATACCAGAAGCCATTACCACCCAGTTTTTATTATTATTCATCACCGGTTTTATCAGGTATCTAAGCATTGAATTTCTTTTTTTTTCGGATCGCTTCCTCTATAATGATAGCGTTGATGGCTAAGTTGACCAGTTTTTGCATAGATGGGCCGATGAATTTGACTGCATAGCAATGTTGGTAGATGACATGTTTGATTTTAGCGAGACTTTTTCTCTTGTCGTTTCGACTTCTTAATTTTCGCTTTTGGTGGCTTCGACGTTTTTTGAGACGATCATGTTTTGGCTCAAGTCGAGTGGATTTCAATTGTTGCTTTGATTAGGTCCTTGGATCTTCGAGGACTGCAATGCGTGGTCTTATCATCAAACTGAGTTCGCTTAATAAGATTTGACGCGAAAACATTGAATCTTTTATTCATATTACATTTTTCAACCATCGAAAACGATGATTACTGATCAGTGATTCGATGTTTTGATTGTTGGCTCTTTGTATGTCTTTGGTCTACATAATAATTCCATTTGATGTTCATTACTATTATGTCATTTTTTATTATAAATCGATTTCTTCTATGGTCACACTACCTACCAAGTCTGCTGAAAGACCTAAGGCAGGTCGTGTTGTATTTTTATGGCTCCCTTTCATGTTTTTCTATCTCCCATAACATCCCTAGCGTTACATAGACAATGTTCTCTTTAGTGTGTGAGCTGTACTTAACAAGACAAGTGTTTGTATATCTCTTAAGCTTGTGTTTCTAGGTATTCTTTCAATGTGTTGTTTTCTTGCTTTTGTTATCATTCCAAGTGCACCTACTATCACTGGCACAACTCTTGTTTTCAATTTCAATATTTTTTTATTTCAATTTCCAGGTCTTTATATTTTGATAGTTTTTCAAATTCTTGCTTGCTATGTTACAATCCGCAGGACAAGCCATATCAATGAGTAAGCAAGTTGTTTTATTTTTATTTTTGGTTGTTGACAATAGTTTCCGGCTTATTTTCTTCAATTTTCTTGCCTGTATAAATGGTATAATCCCCTAGAATGGTGACATATTCTGTTTCTGTAACCGGTGTCTTGTTATAGTTCTATTTCATGTTTTTCATATCTCCCTAACATCCTTAACCTTACATAGACAAATTTCTCCTGAGTGTATGGGCTGTACTTAACAAGGCAATTTTTGTATATCTTTTAAGCTGGGGTTTCCAGGGATTCTTTTAATGTGTTGTTTTGTTTCTTTTATTATCCTTCCAAGTGTACCTATTATCACCGGCACGATTCTTGCTTTCAATTTTCACATTTTTTCTATTTCCAGGTCTTTATTTTTTTGACAGTTTTTCAAATGATTATTATTATTATTGCCGATTATAAACCCAAAATCAGAATTTATACAAAAATTCCCAGAATTACATGATCATTTTGAAGCTTAGTTATAAAAATAAAAAAACAAAGCACCAGAAATGCAGTTATGCCAATTAATGGAATGAATAACTTAGACTGAACATTTTTACAACGAGGAAGTCGTAATGAATAGCAGCGCAGCGTGGAAATCTATACTTAGAACCAGAAAGAGAAAACAAATTTCTGAAACGCATAATGAGGAAATAGGCCTAGAACATTTGACACTCACAAGAGATACTGATTGCAAGAGGAACTGGGCAAAAGAGCAAATACCTTCTTTAACGAGCACGTATGAATGGATATCTGCGCCGCAACAAAGAAAAGAGTACAAGCAAAATAAGATCACCAGAAGACAGATCCATGGAGAAACACCTGCACTCTTGAATGAAAAAAAAATATAACAGTTGTTTTCTCAAAATATCATTTTATGTATACAGTAACCCAGAAGCGTTTCGATCATAAAGTTTAAAAAGATATCTGCCTTGGTAAATGATCTCAGTGTTTTTTGGGAAACGTTCGCCTATCGTCCGGTTCACTTCCGTCTTGGTCATTGAAACAGGAGTAGAGGTGCATCCCTTTATACCTTTTTAGGTCCGAGTTTCCGGTTCCTTCCAAAGTCTACTTCAGCAATATGCTTTCAACGTCTCTGCCTAAACTCTGACATTTCTTTTGCTATATCATTTTTTATTTGTTGTTTTTTGCTTTACACGTATAGGGGGTGCATCTCTTTATTTCTTTTTAGGATTGGGTTTCCGGTTCCTTCCAAAGTCTATTTCAACAATATACTTTTAGCGTCTTCACCTAAACTCTGACATTTCGTTTACTATTTATTGATTTATTTGTTCTTTTTGCTCAACAGGAGTAGATAGGTTCAACTGTCGTCCGGTTCACATATTTTCCCAATTTTTTTTTTTACATTGTCTGCTTTTTGTTTAGGATAGTTTTCCGGTTCCTTCTAAAATATTTATCTTTTCTTACATTTTCAGCCATCCCTTGTGTCTAAGTAACATTACAGCCTTGTGTTAAAAAATTATCTTAAAATGATACGACGTGTTAAACCAAGCCTTGTGAATAAAATTGAGAAAAAGAGAAAAGTTCACCGTAACTGATTGTTTTGGACTTACTAAACTTGTTCAAATGTTTATTGCTCCAAAGCCTTGTTTGGGGTGAAGTATCAATATATGAATAAATGATAGAAATTTTTATTGCTCCAAAGCCTTGTTTGGGGTGAAGTATCAATATATGAATAAATGATAGAAATTTTTATTGCTCCAAAGCCTTGTTTGGGGTGAAGTATCAATATATGAATAAATGATAGAAATTTTTATTGCTCCAAAGCCTTGTTTGGGGTGAAGTATCAATATATGAATAAATGATAGAAATTTTTATTGCTCCAAATCCTTGTTTGGGGTGAAGTATCAATATATGAATAAATGATAGAAATTTTTATTGCTCCAAAGGCTTGTTTGGGGTGAAGTATCAATATATGAATAAATGATAGAAATTTTTATTGCTCCAAAGCCTTGTTTGGGGTGAAGTATCAATATATGAATAAATGATAGAAATTTTTATTGCTCCAAATCCTTGTTTGGGGTGAAGTATCAATATATGAATAAATGATAGAAATTTTTATTGCTCCAAATCCTTGTTTGGGGTGAAGTATCAATATATGAATAAATGATAGAAATTTTTATTGCTCCAAATCCTTGTTTGGGGTGAAGTATCAATATATGAATAAATGATAGAAATTTTTATTGCTCCAAAGCCTTGTTTGGGGTGAAGTATCAATATATGAATAAATGATAGAAGTTTTTATTGCTCGAAAGCCTTGTTTGGGGTGACGTATCAATATATGAATAAATGATAGAAATTTTTATTGCTCCAAATCCTTGTTTGGGGGGAAGTATCAATATATGAATAAATGATAGAAATTTTTATTGCTCCAAAGCCTTGTTTTGGGTGAAGTATCAATATATGAATAAATGATAGAAATTTTTATTGCTCCAAAGCCTTGTTTGATTTTACATATAAATTTTTTGTTTGCTTACAAGCACAATAATAATACAAGAAATTCTTCAAGACAGTGAAGTGAGTTCAAACCTCATTGGCTGCTTAACTGGAGATGTTCGGGTAAGTTACATCCTTTAGTAGCACCAGGTCGGACCTTTTCGGCTAGGACTCGCCGTGTTCCTTTCATAAAAAGCAAGTTCCTCTTCACCAGAACAGGTACTTTCTAGATTACATTTCCTAGAAAAATGCTTCTTTGAAAATTACAAGCTTACTTTCTTTATGTCCAGTACTAGCCAATGTTTCTTCTAATTGTCCTCGTAATACTCTCTTAGAGGATTGAGACATTATAGAAGAATGAAGAACAAAGGAAGGCAGCATGTAACCTACTAAACATGCTTGTAAAAATTGGTTGACAGAACAGCGATCAAAGTTTACTAACAGCTACAAAGAACAGGAAATTGTGAAGAGGAATGATTGCCCTCATCTTGTATGGACTAGATACAGAGAATAAATATGTAATTGAATTCAAGTAATGGAAGAATGTTATAGAGATATCGAGAACAAATTGTAGTGTTCATGGTTTTTACCTTATAACTGACCTGCAAGTAAGAAATTGATTTGCAAAATTTCGTTCTGGGGAAATGTCGTTGGAAGATGACCCTAGACCAGGTCGTTCATCGAACTTGAGATGGATACATTCGAAAGTTATTAGTGAAAAGCAGTTCACGAAAAAATACTCGGGAACTATCAAAGATATTAAATTCACTATCCCGACAATTGTGATGAGAAAAGTTAAGTGAACTCAGTGTTTGTCTTTTACCTGTTCTTAGCAGAGCGAAAATTTTCTGTTCGCAATAAAGAAATAACCCGTTTCTTACATCTGTTCAAAAAAAGGCTACATGACAATTTTCAGCGCAAAAGAAAAATAAATTTCCTCGACCGACCCCAAAATCTTATATTCGTGGAAGTAATGTATTCTTGTACGTATGGTGGGGTCTAGAATTTTTATCAAGGAAAGATTTGAAGCAACTAAAATGTCTTTCGACAGAAATATGCTGAGGATACCATTGACGGAACACGTGAGCAATGATGATGTTTTGGAGAGGATCACATAAAATGGAAACTGATACTTAACATCAGGAAAAGACAGTTGAGGTTTTTGGAACATGTAACGAGGAAGGAAGGCTTGGAGAACCTGATACTCACTGGACAAATAGAAGCGAAGAGGGACAAGGAAAACAGTGCATGACATACCTGATGGTCTTGAGCAAATGGATGGTCGAGCGACAAAGAATGGGGAGATGTGGATAGCCATGATCGCCTATGTTTTGAAGGAACACGGCACAGAGAAGAAGAAAAAACAAAGAAACATTAAATGCACATTTCTACATCCATCAGCAGTAACTTGTCTATAAAAGTTATGTAAAAAAGAAAGCTTTGCACGTCGGTAGCAATTGTTTCGTCCATTAAAACGCAAGGCCGTTTACAACAAGAAAAACAAAGCTTAAAATTTGCAACACAGTTGGTGTGTTTTAAAACACCACCATAATTAGCTAATCTTCCTGGGTCGAATTAGCTCGGATAATTCATGAGTCTATCAAACAAACCAAAACGATCATGCCTCAAGGTCAGAAGGTCATTAGGGCGGCATTCCATTTCTTAATATTCCTGGTAAATGCAGGCAGTTGCTTGGCAACCATCACATCTTTCGCCATAGCTAGGTGCCCAAAATAGTACAGCACTCTCAAGTTCTGCTTTTGCTCGCCATTAGTGTCCTGTAAAACGCATTCCACGTTCGCTTAAGATTGTAGAAATATCAGGGATGGGCCCATAGAGCTGTGATTTATTTGGATGTTGACAGCAAGTATAATTCTCAGCATCCGAGTGTAGGTTCGATACACTAGACTTATAGTGAATTTTTAAGTGGCACCATGAAGACAGCTGAGTTTCTTGAGACACCTAATGAAGAAAGAGGGCCTGGAGAATCTAATACTTACAGAATAGAAAGAAGGAAAAATGGACAGGGGAAAGCAGCGTGAGACATATTTGATAGGTTCGAGCAAATGGATGGCGGATCGGGATTTGGGAGAGATACCAAGCGGAAAGATATTAACAGTGACAAGAGACAGGGACAAATGGAAGTCCATGTTCGCTTACGTCGTGAAGCGACACTGAACATGAAGAAGAAGAAGAAGAAGAAGAAGAAGAAGAAGAAGAAGATATTGGCTAGAAAGATTATCCGTTTTAGATTGTCCGGTTGTTCAGATTTTCAAGGTGACCCAGGCTTTAACTATGCAAATTTTCACATCCTTTTCAGTCAAATGTGTTTTGCTTCCTACATATGCAAAATATTCGACACATTTTATTGATTCTCCTGAGTTCAGTTTGTATTGAAGCTGGTTGAAGCTCATTAATTTAGTTTTAGAAACATTAACATTAGAGTCCAACATCGTTGGCAGCATTTTCCAGATTATATAGGGACCCTGTGGTATTAGTAATGGTGTCTGCAGTGATAGCTAGGTCTGCTGCCTGGTCGAAATCGGTCAACTGTTTTGCAGGATAAAAACTTGAGAGGCTTGTTGATAAACTGAAATCTAGAGGAGTCATGATAGGTTTTGTTAATCTTATTACAACCAATTATTACGTCTCTAAATCACAGCAAAGCACTTTGAAAAGTTTTTCTCGTGCAAAACACAAACAAGAATTCACCAGAAAGTGTTTCCTAAAATGAAGAAAAAAAAAACGGAATTTCATTCTCATGTTTTTATTGATTGATTCGATTTCTACGGCATAGTAAGTCATCCTATGCTAAAAAGAAAAAAAAAGAAGTTTTAAACTGTAAGAATTATTTTGGAGATAATGAATGTTTAATGATACATGTTTTATTAATTAATCCATAACTGAGGGTGGAAAAGATAAAACCATGCATTTTGCAAGGGTATTTGAGCCTAAGTGAATAAAACGAACACAAATGAAATTGGAACTCAGCTCTCCGATTAACAATTCTGAGCCATTAGCCACCACACCAAACGCGCATGTCTGGACTTACATCACCTGTCATTCCCAAGAGGCCACCCATCTTGTTACTGACCAGGTTCAACGCTGACTAACTTCGGTGAGTGTATGGGAACGAGTGACTCAACTTGATAAAGACGTATTCTCTGCTCCAGTTTGAAATGGCTTCCAGTCGTGTAGCTAGACCGGATATTTGAAGGTTGTCGTTGTAATGTTTGTTTGTATAACACACACACACACACACACACACACACACACACACACACACACACACACACACACACACACACACGTATATATCAATAAACTAGGTATTTTAGTTTATGACTTTATTTGAAATAGAGACCTCATTTTTTAATTTATTTTAAACAATATTGTAAAACATGTATTTATTATGATATTTAGAATTATAAAAATGTCTGAATATGCAAGTATCATAAAAATTTAGCTTAAAGTATGCGATATTATTTATGAGTAAAAAGGCTGAATATCCGAGATAGATCGTCTGTAAATATAAAAGTTTATATATATATATATATATATATATATATATATATTGCATATAAAAAAATAAAATTTACAGGTTCGTATGATCATTTTGGCAAATTGAATTCGATTCACCAAAATGATCATACGATACTGTAAATTCTAAATTTTTATATACAACAATATCTACTGGCACTGAAAATATGTTTTTTAATTATATTGAGCCCTCTGGCTAGGATTTTCATAATTAATCAATAGTAATGGGATCTTATACGGGATTTTATCTTCAGATAGCTTCCATTTGGACTTAAATATATATGTATTCATGAATATATATCATCATCAGCAGAGAGTCCCGATTCACTGTATCATAGCTGATCAGAACGATTAGACATCCGATTGTTTTCAACCGAGATTGAAACCCGCTCGATTTTACATCAGTCGCAGATTCTACTATTAAGCTATCGGCTGCAGAGTTTAGCGTGTTCCATACACAATGCAAACAAACGTAGCCAAGAGTGTTCAATTCATTGCTGAAGAGCGATGCTAAATAGTTGTGAGTAGCTACTATTTTTAAACTTTACTATATATATATATTAATGACTAATATATTATGCTCCCATTATGACAGGTATTTAGAGAAAACATTTTTCAAAACAGTTTCCACTTCTGCGATATATGCGTGGTTCTTTCACTGACTAGCGTGTGTATACACTGCTTATATACAACATGTTAAAATTTCCGTCCCCTGATTCTATGCGCCTATGGCTTAGTGGGTAACGACTCCGATTAACACCAAATCGGTCGAGTTTCGATCACCGCCAGAAGCAAGTCGGTGTGTCTAGCCAGACTGATGAGCTGTGATGAACAGGCTTGTAAATGTGATGACTGATACATATATATATATGTATTAGTCATCCATATATATATATATATAGAGAGAGAGATAAGAATATAGCTTAAAGTCTGCTCTATTATTCATCGGTAAACTAGAAGATAGAGCAAATATATGTATATATATATATATATATATATATGTGTGTGTGTGTGTGTGTGTTCATATCTATGCAAATATACAAGTGTCTACTGACGTCAACATCAAGCCTCATTATCTGTTTTATGCATATACGCTATCTTCAACAGTCATTTTAATTGCACATAAGTTAAATCGACAAATCTAATATAAATGTAAAGTTAAAAGAGTCAATGTACATTTATCGACGTCTGTCACCTACATAAAAATAAAAAAAAAACTATAGCTTCACACACACACACACACACACACACACATATATATATATATATATTTAAAAAAGAAATTGGGATTTTTCCAACGAGAGAAATTGGTATAAAAGAAAAATGTGCGAGAATCGCTGAACGTTTTGTTTTAAGTGTAGATTTATTATTATTATTGTGTCATTTTTCAGCATATTTCGATTTATGCTATGGTCGCACTACCAACCAAGTCTGCGGGGAGTCCGAAGGCAGGTCGTGGCGTGTTTTTATGGCTCCATTTCATGTTTTTCTATCTTCCCTATCATCCCTAGCATTACATAGATAAAGTTTCCCTTAGTGTGTGGGCTGTACTTAATAAGACAATTTTTTGTATATCTCTTAAGCTGGGGTTTCAAGGGATTCTTTCAGTGTGTTGTTTTGTTCCATTTTTTATCATTCCAAGTGCACCTACTATCACTGGCACGATTGTTGTTTTCAATTTCCACATTTATTAATATCATTATTATTATTTGATTTTTACGGTACATTCAGTCATTTGAGTGCCATAAGTGATACACGCTTGGTCGATCATGTTTCGAAAGTGATACGACGAACTGGACAGAAGATTATCCTGCAGGAAGTTGCCATTACTTTCTACGGTAGACTAGTTGCCAACCAAGGTTATAGAACCAAATCTGTCCTGTTATTCAACCCATAACTGGAGGGAAGAGACGGATTACTACCTTTCCCAAGGTTATTTGCACGTAAGTGAATGCAAGGAATTCAACTGGAATTCGAACTCGGCTCCCCGATTTCTCGTTCCAAGCAGATATCCACTGCACCAAGACGCACATATTATTAAGTGTCCATAATGTTATTTGTGTTGCTACATGTGTTTCGAGTTCAGAGTTGTCTTTCTTCAGGCGAACAAACTTTTGATTTTACATATCGAGATCCATTTATCTTTCTGATGGTTGGAATATTGTGTATATATAGATAATTGGTCGGTGAGAAGATCAGAACATTTATATGCGTGCGTGTTGTTTTTTTTTTACTCTTGCTGGTTAAAACGAAATCAGATTTCGAAAGTCAGTGTAAAAAATAAAATTCTGGTCAACGAAAGGTAACTGACTCCCAAAACGAAAGAGATTAACGAGCAAAAAAAAAAAATGTATCACTCATACGAACTCCCTGACCTGCTCACCGACCACTTATTTATATATACATGATATTGCGGCAGATAGACAAATGGAACTCGATATGTAAAGTCACAAGATTATTCGCCTGAAGAATGTCAACTTTGGACTCGAAACACGTGCAGCGACACAAAAGCAATAATAATAATAATAATAATAATAATAATAATAATAATAATAAATCTACACTACACGGATTTTCGCACTATATATATATATATATATATATATATATGTGTGTGTGTGTGTGTGTGTGTGTGTGTGTGTGTATAAGTAGGGGTGTGTGCGTGTGTGCGTGAAAAGATAGGCAGAGATCAATAAAATATTGACATGTATATAAAGATTTATCTATGATCTCATATATATGTACATTTTACAGTGTTAATAATATCACTATAAAAGTAGTCATTTTGTTTCGACACAAACAACTGTCTTATCAAATGAGTTTTTTATCAGTTAGTGTCGAAACAAAATGGCTACTTTTTAGTGATATTATAACATATTTATGATATACGTTCTAAATAAATATCATTCGTTCTAATTTGGACTGAGCATTTTTTAAAGAACAATGTTTTATGGGGATACTGAATTTTATTCAATCCATAACTACACTATATATATATATATATATATATATATATATATATATATATATGCAGGTTTCATTGAATAAAATAGACAAGTTTTGTCTATTAATTTTGTTGAGGATCCGTTCGTACCGTCTGATATAATTGATGGTGATATCGTTGAAAAGTGCTCAATACATAAACAATCAGACAAGTTTTTATTACTTTAAGCGTTATTTTTTGTTGATACCCTCACTTGAATTAGATATCCAGTTTTTAAACGATTTAAACGGGTAGATATTAAAACGGGTAGATATTATAAAGAGGATTTTAAACGAAAATTTCTACTCAAATAAAAGTATCCTCTAAACGTAACGTTTGATGTAACACACACAGATATCTATCTATCTATCTATCTATCTATCTATCTATCTATCTATCTATGTCAACTTGTTCATATCTGTCTGTCTGTCTGTATGACTATCTGTCTATCTATGTCAGCCTGTTCATATCTATCTATCTATCTATATATCTATCTATCTATCTATCTATGCCAACTTGTTCATATCTGTCTGTCTGTCTGTATGACTGTCTGTCTATCTATGTCAGCCTGTTCATATCATCTATCTATCTATCTATCTATCTATCTATCTATCTATCTATCTATCTATCTAATTCTGTCTATCTATCTATCTATCTATCTATCTATCTATCTATCTATCTATCTAAACTTGTTCATATCTGTCTGTCTGTATGACTGTCTGTCTATCTATGTCAGCCTGTTCATATCTATCTATCTATCTATCTATCTAATTCTGTTCCTTATCTATCTATCTATCTATCTATCTATCTATCTATCTATCTATCTAATTCTATTCCTATCTATTCTATCTATCTATCTATCTATCTATCTATCTATCTATCTATCTATCTATCTATCTATCTATCTATCTATTCCTTATTCCTATCTATCTATCTATCTATCTATCTATCTATCTAATTCTGTTTCTTATCTATCTATCTATCTATGTCAACTTGTTCATATCTGTCTGTCTGTCTGTATGACTGTCTGTCTATCTATGTCAGCCTGTTCATATCTATCTATCTATCTATCTATCTATCTATCTATCTATGCCAACTTGTTCATATCTGTCTGTCTGTCTGTCTGTATGACTGTCTGTCTATCTATGTCAGCCTGTTCATATCTATCTATCAATCTATCTATCTATCTATCTATCTATCTATCTATCTATCTATTCTATTCTATCTATCTATCTATCTATCTATCTATCTATCTATCTATCTATCTATCTATCTATCTAAACTTGTTCATATCTGTCTGTCTGTCTGTCTGTATGACTGTCTGTCTATCTATGTCAGCCTGTTCATATGTATCTATCTATCTATCTATCTATCTATCTATCTATCTATCTATCTATCTAATTCTGTTCATATCTATCTATCTATCTATCTATCTATCTATCTATCTATCTATCTATCTATCTATCTAAACTTGTTCATATCTGTCTGTCTGTATGACTGTCTGTCTATCTATGTCAGCCTGTTCATATCTATCTATCTATCTATCTATCTATCTATCTATCTATCTATCTATCTAATTCTGTTCCTTATCTATCTATCTATCTATCTATCTATCTATCTATCTATCTATCTATCTAATTCTGTTCCTTATCTATCTATCTATCTATCTATCTATCTATCTATCTATCTATCTATCTATCTATCTATCTATCTATCTATCTATCTATCTATCTATCTATCTAATTCTGTTTCTTATCTATCTATCTATCTATCTATCTATCTATCTATCTATCTATCTATCTATCTATCTAATTGTTTCCTTATCTATCTATCTATCTATCTATCTATCTATCTATCTATCTATCTATCTATCTATCTATCTATCTAATTCTGTTCCTTATCTATCTATCTATCTATCTATCTCTCTATCTATCTATCTATCTATCTATCTATCTATCTATCTATGTCAACATTCATATCTGTCTGTCTGTATGACTGTCTGTCTATCTATGTCAGCCTGTTCATATCTATCTATCTATCTATCTATCTATCTATCTATGCCAACCAACCCATATCTGTCTGTCTGTCTGTATGTCTGTCTGTCTATCTATGTCAGCCTGTTCACTTATCTATCTATCTATCTATCTATCTATCTATCTATCTATCTATCTATGTCAACTTGTTTCATATCTGTCTGTCTGTGTCTGTCTATCTATGTCCGTCTGTTCATATCTATCTATCTATCTATCTATCTATCTATCTATCTATCTATCTATCTATGCCAACCCATTCACTTATCTGTCTGTCTGTCTGTCTGTCTGTCTATCTATGTCAACCTGTTCATATCTATCTATCTATCTATCTATCTATCTATCTATCTATCTATCTATCTATCTATCTATCTATGTCAACTTGTTCATATCTGTCTGTCTGTATGACTGTCTGTCTATCTATGTCAGCCTGTTCATATCTATCTATCTATCTATCTATCTATCTATCTATCTATCTATCTATCTATCTCAGCCCATTCGTATCTATCTTTGCCTGTCTTTGCATCTATCTATCTATCTATCTATCTATCTATCTATCTATCTATCTATCTATCTATCTATCTATCTAATTCTGTTCCTTATCTATCTATCTATCTATCTATCTATCTATCTATCTATCTATCTATCTAATTCTGTTCCTTATCTATCTATCTATCTATCTATCTATCTATCTGCTGGTCTGATGATTGCGCTTAGCATGAAGCAGTCTGTCACCCTGATATTGAGCACTTTATCGTATAAATATAGTACACCTTAAAATTATAATCATTCATATATATATATATATATATATATATATATATATATATCTGTAAATTCAGATAAAACTTAGTGGAGGAATAGCCATTTTCTACATGTCATTTTAAGACATGCATTCTCAACCCCATTTAAACAATGAATGAGGAAAAATTCTAAGCCCAAAGGTTTGCTCTAGTAGACAAAATAGTTGGGAGATATTTGTTTTTGTAGGCTTAAGCTAGCGGAGTTTTAGTAGTAATTTCTTCTTTGGTAGTGAGAGGTATGTGGCTTAACCCTTGAGTTAGTAGTGGTAGGTAGCCAAATTTTAAAAAGAAAAGTTATTGTGTGAATAAATGAATAGGATAATATTTGAAATTAATACTTATTTCTCTGACGACACATAGTTATGTTCTCCCTTTATTTAGGAGTATATTCTGGTATTTAAATTTCAAAATTTTAATTATTTCTCTATTGGTTTTTATAGGGCTAAGCTAACGGAATTCAAGTAGAAATTTCATTTTTGGTAGTGGCAGACGCGTGCCTTGATTTTTGAGTTAGTAGTGGTAGGTAGAGGGGAATTAACTGCTTAGCCAAAATTTTAAAAAAGACTTATTGTGACTGATTGGAAGAAAAGGATACTTATGACAATTTATATTTATTTCTATGACGACATATACAGTAGCGAGCATAAAGATCAGAACGATGTTAAGAAAAAACTAAATGTGAAATATCTTTTTATTTTAACCCTCTAGGGCCATTCGTATCATATTTGATACAGTATGAAAACAAGCCTTGAAAGAAATATTTTCCTGAAAAATTTTTTAAGAGAAATATTTTATAAATTTCAAATGAAAGCAGTACTGACTGCTCAGTCAATGAATACCAAATGTTTCCTTATAGGGAAATACCAAATGTTTCCTTATAGGGAAATACTGTATCAAATATGATACGAATGACCCTAGAGGGTTAATGCTTCAAAGAACATTTTATCAAGGAAAAATAAGGATATAAAGGTAAATTATATAATTCCGAAACGTCTTATATAATTATTCTTTCAAGTTTATTGAGCTTTATATTTTGGAATTATATAATTGACCTTTATATCCTTTTTTCCTTGATAAAATGATCTTTGAAGCTTTAAAATAAAAAGATATTTCACATTTAGACATTTTCTTTACATCGTTCTCATCTTTATACTCACTAGTTTATATGTATGAGATGTGTAAATGTATCCTAGTATAAAATGTAAAAGAAATTTGTGCGGCAATTAATTATTTTATTTATTTATTTATTAATCGTTTCACCCCAAGCAAGGCAGGAACGCCACTGATGTGCAAGGGGCTACATAAGAGTAAAAGATAAGATAAAAGGAGAGTAAAGAGAAAGACGAACGAGTTAGAAAGGAGCAAGAGAAGGATGGGTATACAGGTGTGGTGACAATTGCAAGGATAGAGAGAAAGGACAAGATATGCAGGGTGATGTAGAAAAAACTACAGTCAAGTGGTTAAGAGATGGGTATTGACATTGCATGTAGATTACTGGAGGTTGTAACCGTCAGGAAAGCAAGATTATGGAAGTGAATTCCACAGGTGGGAAGTGCGAAAAAAGAAACTGATGGTGTAGAATTGTCCTCTGCATTTAGTTGATCTAACTGGGAATGGATGGGACCCAGCTGCTATTCTTGTTGCACGAGTAAACACCTGTTGCAGAGGCACCAGTGACTTAAGTTCGTTGGAGCAGAAGCCATGAAAATATTCATAGAATTGACACAGGGAAGCCACATCCCGCCGGTAAGATAATTGCTGGAGTTGAGCAGCCAAGTCGGTACCTATCACGTTACTGGCTCTCCTTTGGAGTCTGTCAAGAGCACTGAGATGAACAGCACGTGCGCTTGACCATATATGACAGTAGTATTCCATGCACGGACTGATGGTTGATTTGTATATATAGCGTCTGATATTCATTCTTTGTGCATATTATACATGCTCTTACTGTTATGACTGTAGCTTGCGTTGAGGATAGAGAATTCTTGTTAATATAAGTATTGATGAATGCTTGTATCCATTGTGTCTGCACCTGTTGAAACGGATTCTCTACACAGTTGTTATCAGTCAGCGGAACTTCTCTCATTCGGCCTGGATCTGGTCATCCTAAGTACAAACTGAACGTTTTAAAAAATATTTAGCCAGCTATTTATGATAGGATAAGGAACAAATAGGCAACATTCATGAATCTAACTTATTTCAATTTTATTTAAGCTTAATCAGAATTGAAAGAAAAATAACTCTGTGAAAATATTTTTATTTTTATATTTGTTTTTCATTGGTTAAGTAGACCTCACGTGTATATTATTCTTTTTGTCATAATTCTAGTTGGTCTGCATAGGTATTTATACCTGCCTTGTTAGCTTTTCCTTATCTATCTATCTATCTATCTATCTATCTATCTATCTATCTATCTATCTATCTAATTCTGTTCCTCATCTATCTAACTATCTATATATCTATCTATCTATCTAATTCTGTTCCTTATCTATCTATCTATCTATCTATCTATCTATCTAATTCTGTTCCTTATCTATCTATCTATCTATCTATCTATCTATCTAATTCTGTTCCTTATTCTATCTATCTATCTATCTATCTATCTATCTATCTATCTATCTATCTATCTATTTTTCTATCTATCTAATTCTGTTCCTCATCTATCTATCTATCTATCTATCTATCTATCTATCTATCTATCTAATTCTAATTCTGCTCTATCTATCTATCTATCTATCTATCTATCTATCTATCTATCTATCTATCTAATTCTGTTCCTCATCTATCTATCTATCTATCTATCTATCTAATTCTGTTCTTATCTATCTATCTATCTATCTATCTATCTATCTATCTTTCTAATTCTGTTCCTTATCTATCTATCTATCTATCTATCTATCTATCTATCTATCTATCTATCTAATTCTGTTCTTCCTCATCTATCTAACTATCTATATATCTATCTATCTATCTAATTCTGTTCCTTATCTATCTATCTATCTATCTATCTATCTATCTATCTATCTATCTATCTATTCTATCTATCTATCTATCTATCTATCTATCTATCTAATCTATCTATCTATCTAATCTATCCTATCTATCTATCTATCTATCTATCTATCTATCTATCTATCTATTTTTCTATTCTCATCTAATCTATTCCTATCTATCTATCTATCTATCTATTTTTCTATCTATCTAATTCTGTTCCTCATCTATCTATCTATCTATCTATCTATCTATCTATCTATCTATCTATCTATCTCTCTATCTATCTATCTATCTAATTCTATTCCTATCTATCTATCTATCTATCTATCTATCTAATTCTATCTATCTATCTATCTATCTATCTATCTATCTATCTATCTATCTTTCTAATTCTGTTCCTATCATTTCTATCTATCTATCTATCTATCTATCTATCTATCTATCTATCTATCTATCTTTCTAATTCTGTTCCTTATCAATTGGTGTATCAAAGAGGCTTTGATACACCAATTCTTCTTTTAGATCATTATAACTATTCATTTCTTTTTTTGCCTTAGGACCTGCCGTGTAATTAAAATATTACATTTGGTTGACTTTTTACAGCATATCAACCATTTTCAGATTATTTAAATACAGAAAATATTTTCAAATTTTATATTTTTATTCAAGTTTTTAGCTAATTATGATTTGCTGGCGTAAGTCCGACGAATTAATCCGCAAATGGTGGATAGAAGATGTTAATTCGTAGTTTTCCCAAAAAGAAAATTTACACGTATGGAAATATAACGAAACCGACTGGAACTCAGTTCTCAGATTTCAAATTTTTGAGCTGTTATCTATTACACCTATTCGCACATACGAACTTACAACTGGTATTTTCAAGTGGTTACTTATATAGTTACTAACCAAGATCGACTTTACATAACTTCTGTAATGGTACAAAATCCGGTTTTGAAATATTATGAGTGAAATATATCTTTACTCTTACCGGTGGCTAGGGATTTACCCCAGGGAGAAAAGTTGATCAAATGTTGGTATTGTATGCCTTCAATAGCTGCTACTACTGCTACTACTACTATTATTATTATTATTATTATTATTATTATTATTATTATTATTATAAAAAGAAAAAGAAGGAGAATGAGAAAGAGATGGTGGAAATGCAAAGTCAGAAAACTGCGTAAACTTAAAACTGCGATTATTCCTGTTGTGATAGATACGTTGGTTATGATAAAAAAAAAGGCTACCGAAGATCATGTGAGCAAAATCCCTGGACACATTAGCATCTCAGAGCTATAAAATGTTATTTTGTGCGGAATTGCACATATCATTCGCAATAATCCTTTCCATCAAACAAAACAATACGTCCCAAATATACATAGATAACTACAGTGACTTCTTTTTCACAGAGACCCCGAAGGTGCAATTGATAATTACTCACTTTCCTTGATATCAAAATCAAACAAAAACAAAAAAATAAAAATAAAAAATAAAAAATAAAAAATAAAAAACGCCCTCCAGTGCAAAAATGACGTAAAAAAATCACTATATTCACCCATGAACCCTTTGTTAGCCAAGTCTAAAAATTAGATGAGAAGAAAGGTCAGAGAAGTATAGAGTAAATAAAAGATCTGTACAAAAGGAAGATTAAAAAATGTTAATTGAATATGCATATATATCATAATATATATATATATATATCTATATATATATATATATATATATATAGGGAAAATATTTTTTTATTTTTATGTTTTTATTTTTATATTTTTATTTTTAAACAAAAAACTTTCGACCAATATTTCATCGGAGAGTTCTGTTGACAAGCTATATATATATATATATATATATATATATATATATATATATATATATATATCAAGTTTGGCCCCCAACCCGGCCTTTAGATTCGGGGTTTGTTTGCACAAGCAACACACACACACACACACACACACACACACACACACACACACACACACACACATATATATAAATGGGCACCTAGCAGTGGTGTAATGGTTAGCAGGCGTGTCCCGCTTGAATCATTACAATTGAGTATTCAGTTCGATCTTCACTGGGAGTCCCTTACTTACGACCGTGTGTCACGTCTAAGCTACGCTTAGAAAATCACCTTCCTCCAGGTTTGGGGGTTCGGGACAGGGCTAACAACCCTGCGCCAGAAAAAACATTTTGTTACGAAAAGAGCAAAAATGCTACCCTACACACCATTGGGTGCAACGGATGTTGATGATACACCCCCCCTACATATATATATATATATGTATATTATGATCACATAGTAGCTATATAGATTTTTACACAAAATCAGTTACTGAATATATTCTTAAGAAAATCGGATATTATAAACTGATATGCTTGTTGGAATTTATAAGATATTTCTTGCAAAATACCTTTTCATAAAAATTGTTTTTAAGTCCGGTAACTGTTATAGCTTTTAGAGTATGGATGTGTGCTAACTTCACCATTTCCTCACGCAGTAATGGCTGCTCAATCATTGAATGGCGAATGTTTCCTTTTAAGGAAACGGCTCTTAATTTTACATTTCATATTTTTGGGTAAAGAATAATATTCTGATGTTATTTGAAGAGTGCCGAATTTTACAGCTACGGCGTTTTGCACGTTGACATAATATTGGGGCAACATTGCGGGTGATCGCTCCGTCTGGGGTTGGGAAAAGAAATGATTTCAACTATACACTAAC
>JBBBDQ010001156.1:182500-255000 GCA_037127315.1 Ascarosepion bandense
GCCCTGTGAACGAGCTATTGTGTGTGTGAATGAGAGAACAGACTTCATCGAGTGTCCCCACGGAAGAGGGGGCACTAAGGTTATTTTCTTGCATTTTTTTTTGTTTTTATTTACAAAAAGGTAAAAAAGAATATTTTCTCTAAAACTATGCACATATTACTCAGATAGCGAGAATTAGAGAAGACACTGAGGAAATACACCGGAGGATAAAGACAAGAGAGACAGGCGTGGGAGAGAAAGAGATTAACGGGTGGAGAGAATAGGTGACGGGTACAGAGAGACAGAGAGACAGACAGACAGACAGACAGAGATAGAGAGGGAGAGAGCAAACGAGAAAGAGAGAGAGTGTGAAGGAGAGTAAAAATGTATATGGAAAGCAGAAGATATATATATATATATATATATATATATATATATATACACGTAAAAAGAGAATAGATAAAAAATGAGACAAAGGAAGAAAAAAGAAAATGCGAAATATATTCAAAAATATCGAAAGACTTAGAAAGGGAATATATATATATATATATATATATATAGCAATACACACACACAAAAACACACACACACACACACACACACACACACACACACACACATATATATATATATATATATATATATATATGAAAGGATTTTTCTGTTGCTGAGGTGATGTGTTATCCCCCGTGGGGATTTTCATATCGGAATGGTCATTCAACATCATTGAATTAATCCTTTTTTAATTTGTATTTGCTCTGTAATATTTTATTACATGGAGCTCTCTTCCTGTATCTTTTTTAATATTAAAATAAAATTTTTAATATTAATTCGGATCGGATTTTTGGAATTTACCTTCCTGCTTTTTTCACTTGGATTAAAGTATCTGAATTAAAATATATATATATATATATATATATATATATATATATATATATATATGAAAGTGAACTGATGTTAAGACCTTGGGCAGCAATCTGTTTCATGCAAATAAACAAATAGAATATGCAGGCCATGTATGTATGTATGTATGTACATATATAGATACAGATACATTTATATATATATATATATATATATATATATATATATAGAGAGAGAGAGAGAGAGAGAGAGAGAGAGTTAGTTTTAAGTTATGTTAAATGTATTGGTTAAATTGTCCAATATCAAGTATGGAGTGTATGTAAAATTGAATGTGGGCATTGAGTTCAACACCAAATGGCGACAGTCTGTTTCAGGCTCAAACACAATCATTAGGTTAAGCAGAGCACTTTCGCTGTATTTTAACCTATCCTGGGTTTTATATATATCTTCAAAAGAAAACAGCACGATACATTTTTGAGTGTGTTAGAAAAGCCCTCTTTTTCTCTTTTAGTCTCTTTCTCACTCACTCTCTCACTCCGTTTGTCTGTCTCTCTTTCTATATCTCCCTTTATATATATATATATATATATATATATATATATATATATTGCCATCCACACACACACACACAGACACACACACACACACACATATATATATATATTGGAGTAGATAGATCTATCTATCGCCCGGTTCACACTCCACCCACGTCTATTGAACAGGTTAAGAGGCTCATCCCTTGTTCCCTGTTTAGGATGTGGTTTCTGGCTTTCTCTTTTCCAATCTTTTCACTATTACGTAGCCCCCTGCACATCAGTGGCGTTACCGCCTTGCTCGGGGTGATACGATATATATATATATATATATATATATATATATATATATATATATATATATATATATATACGGACATTGAGAAAGAGAGAGGCAGATATTAGAAATAGTTAGAAAGTGAAAGTAGAGGTAAAAAGAGATACCGAGAGAGAAAGTTTGAGAAATAAAGATACAGAGAGAAAGAGTGAGAAATAAAGAGAGAGAGAGAGAGAGAGAGAGAGAGAGAGAGAATGAGCTAGGGGGTACGCAAAATAACTGAAAGAGGTGTGCAGAGAAGAATCGTGGTTGCTTAGAAAAGGATGTTCACTTAGACACGCTGCAAAAGAAAAAATTATTGAGATAAATGTGTCGTCAGAACCAACGAGAAAGTGACAGCGACAATGAGAAGGGAAGACATAGAGCGAGAGAGCATGAACTGGAAAGCGGCGGAGAGAAAAAAGAGAGAGAGTGAGAAGCCGATACTGTGACAGAGAGAGAGAGAGAGAGAGAGCACCCACTCCCGCGTGACACGAATTGCGACATTCATTGTGTATTTGGACGCGGATGCATTGCACTGAGTAGGGTGAGTTAAATTTTCTCGCTATATACATCTATATAAACGAACGTCGTCATGACTTGATAGTTAAAAGGCCTTCCTCGGATATCTTGAAACTTAATTGATAAGACTGGAAAACAACGAAAATAAAGATCAACATTACATCAGAAAGAAATGATTCGCCGAAAATGATATTTAAATAATTAAATTAAAATTTTTGGATTAAATTTATTTAAAACAGCACAAGGCTTTGTCGAAAACACAATTTGTAATGAACTCATTACTCTAGTATTTGTCTATATGATCATATTGCTATTATTTGTCTAATGATATCATACCCACTTAGAAGTTCGAGGGTCATTCAATAAATAAGGTGAATTTTTCGGTATAAGGACTTCTGATACTGATAGAAGCTTTTTTTTTTATTTTTTACATTTACTTCTTTTTCAAAGGGATTTAATTTTTTTTTTTTTTTTGTAGATTGACAAAAAAAAAACATTGAGAGTTTTGGAGATTAACAAAGATGACCGACCAAGAAGCATGCTCCAGGATTGAACAGAGGTAAGTTATCAAGGTTTTAGTTGCTGAAAGGTGCAAACCAGTTGAAATTCATAGGAGAATGTTAAATGTGTATATTGCCAGATGTTTCAGCCAAAATAAAAATTGCCTACAAGTGGGCTAAATTGTTTAAAGAAGGGCGAAGCAGTGTTGAGGATGAAAATAGGCCTGGGAGGCCTACAGAAGTGAGGTCTCCTGAGGTGATCGAATCAGTCAATGACCTCATTCAGTCTGACAGAAGGGTGACAGTGGATGACATTGCAAGGACTTTGAGCCTATCTGTTGAACAAACGCAGGGGTCATCAGTCACATGGAGTCGTCTTGCATCAAGACAACACAAGGCCTCACACAGCAGCCAAAACGGTGCAGACCATCAACGAGCTGGGCTGGGAATTGCTCCCTCATCCCCTTTACGGCCCAGACCTTGCCCTTCAGACTTTCATCTGTTTGAAAATTTCGAAATTAGAGACGCTTTTTACCCTATAAATGCCCTAATCTGTTTAAAGCCTTCACCTCGAACTCAACATCATCGGGCTATAGCTTTCTCTAAGCCGCATTAAGGGTACGTCTGCTTACCTCCTGCCAAGCCGTGTCGATTATCTTGAGGCAAAAAAAATATCGAACTGCTTCTTCCAAAACTCACGAAGTGTAAGGTGGGTGCTTTCAGTGATGTCGAAAACCTCTTGAACAGGTGTTTCGTGTAGAGTTTTTTGAAGTTCTAAATGACTTGTTGGTCCATAGGCTGGAGTATAAAGATTGTGTTAGTTGAGAGGTAAAATAAACGAGAACTCCTCCGGAATATCATCTTCGAGGCCGGGCGGGTGGGCAGTGGCATTATCGAGAATGAGGAGGAACTTGAGGAGGCAATGAGGTGGACTCTGGGAGGTGAGAGCTTCCTCATCCCCTTTACGGCCCAGACCTTGCCCTTCAGACTTTCATCTGTTTGGTCCCTTGCAAGCGTTCACGAGAGGCACGAAGTTTAAAAGTGACAATGAACGAGAACTCCTCCGGAATATCATCTTCGAGGCCGGGCGGGTGGGCAGTGGCATTATCGAGAATGAGGAGGAACTTGAGGAGGCAATGAGGTGGACTCTGGGAGGTGAGACCTTCCTCATCCCCTTTACGGCCCAGACCTTGCCCTTCAGACTTTAATCTGTTTGGTCCCTTGCAAGCGTTCACTGGAGGCATGAAGTTTAAAAGTGACGATGAACGAGAACTCCTCCGGAATATCATCTTCGAGGCCGGGCGGGTGGGTAGTGGCATTATCGAGAATGAGGAGGAACTTGAGGAGGCAATGAGGTGGACTCTGGGAGGTGAGAGCTTCCTCATCCCCTTTACGGCCCAGACCTTGCCCTTCAGACTTTCATCTGTTTGGTCCCTTGCAAGCGTTCACAAGAGGCACGAAGCTTAAAAGTGACGATGAACGAGAACTCCTCCGGAATATCATCTTCGAGGCCGGGCGGGTGGGCAGTGGCATTATCGAGAATGAGGAGGAAATAGAGGAGGCAATGAGGTGGACTCTGGGAGGTGAGAGTTTCCTCATCCCCTTTACGGCCCAGACCTTGCCCTTCAGACTTTCATTTGTTTGGTCCCTTGCAAGCGTTCACGAGAGGCACGAAGTTTAAAAGTGACAATGAACGAGAACTCCTCCGGAATATCATCTTCGAGGCCGGGCGGGTGGGCAGTGGCATTATCGAGAATGAGGAGGAACTTGAGGAGGCAATGAGGTGGACTCTGGGAGGTGAGAGCTTCCTCATCCCCTTTACGGCCCAGACCTTGCCCTTCAGACTTTCATCTGTTTGGTCCCTTGCAAGCGTTCACGAGAGGCACGAAGTTTAAAAGTGACAATGAACGAGAACTCCTCCGGAATATCATCTTCGAGGCCGGGCGGGTGGGCAGTGGCATTATCGAGAATGAGGAGGAACTTGAGGAGGCAATGAGGTGGACTCTGGGAGGTGAGAGCTTCCTCATCCCCTTTACGGCCCAGACATTGCCCTTCAGACTTTCATCTGTTTGGTCCCTTGCAAGCGTTCACGGGAGGCACGAAGTTTAAAAGTGACGATGAACGAGAACTCCTCCGGAATATCATCTTCGAGGCCGGGCGGGTGGGCAGTGGCATTATCGAGAATGAGGAGGAACTTGAGGAGGCAATGAGGTGGACTCTGGGAGGTGAGTGCTCCCTCATCCCCTTTACGGCCCAGACCTTGCCCTTCAGACTTTCATCTGTTTGGTCCCTTGCAAGCGTTCACGAGAGGCACGAAGTTTAAAAGTGACAATGAACGAGAACTCCTCCAGAATATCATCTTCGAGGCCGGGCGGGTGAGCAGTGGCATTATCGAGAATGAGGAGGAACTTGAGGAGGCAATGAGGTGGACTCTGGGAGGTGAGAGCTTCCTCATCCCCTTTACGGCCCAGACCTTGCCCTTCAGACTTTCATCTGTTTGGTCCCTTGCAAGCGTTCACGAGAGGCACCAAGTTTAAAAGTGACAATGAACGAGAACTCCTCCGGAATATCATCTTCGAGGCCGGGCGGGTGGGCAGTGGCATTATCGAGAATGAGGAGGAACTTGAGGAGGCAATGAGGTGGACTCTGGGAGGTGAGAGCTTCCTCATCCCCTTTACGGCCCAGACCTTGCCCTTCAGACTTTCATCTGTTTGGTCCCTTGCAAGCGTTCACGAGAGGCACGACGTTTAAAAGTGACGATGAACGAGAACTCCTCCGGAATATCATCTTCGAGGCCGGGCGGGTGGGCAGTGGCATTATCGAGAATGAGGAGGAACTTGAGGAGGCAATGAGGTGGACTCTGGGAGGTGAGACCTTCCTCATCCCCTTTACGGCCCAGACCTTGCCCTTCAGACTTTCATCTGTTTGGTCCCTTGCAAGCGTTCACGAGAGGCACGAAGTTTAAAAGTGACAATGAACGAGAACTCCTCCGGAATATCATCTTCGAGGCCGGGCGGGTGGGCAGTGGCATTATCGAGAATGAGGAGGAACTTGAGGAGGCAATGAGGTGGACTCTGGGAGGTGCGTGCTCCCTCATCCCCTTTACGGCCCAGACCTTGCCCTTCAGACTTTCATCTGTTTGGTCCCTTGCAAGCGTTCACGAGAGGCACGAAGTTTAAAAGTGACAATGAACGAGAACTCCTCCGGAATATCATCTTCGAGGCCGGGCGGGTGAGCAGTGGCATTATCGAGAATGAGGAGGAACTTGAGGAGGCAATGAGGTGGACTCTGGGAGGTGAGAGCTTCCTCATCCCCTTTACGGCCCAGACCTTGCCCTTCAGACTTTCATCTGTTTGGTCCCTTGCAAGCGTTCACGAGAGGCACGAAGTTTAAAAGTGACGGTGAACGAGAACTCCTCCGGAATATCATCTTCGAGGCCGGGCGGGTGGGCAGTGGCATTATCGAGAATGAGGAGGAACTTGAGGAGGCAATGAGGTGGACTCTGGGAGGTGAGACCTTCCTCATCCCCTTTACGGCCAAGACCTTGCCCTTCAGACTTTCATCTGTTTGGTCCCTTGCAAGCGTTCACGAGAGGCACGAAGTTTAAAAGTGACGATGAACGAGAACTCCTCCGGAATATCATCTTCGAGGCCGGGCGGGTGGGCAGTGGCATTATCGAGAATGAGGAGGAACTTGAGGAGGCAATGAGGTGGAACTCTGGGAGGTGAGAGCTTCCTCATCCCCTTTACGGCCCAGACCTTGCCCTTCAGACTTTCATCTGTTTGGTCCCTTGCAAGCGTTCACGAGAGGCACGAAGTTTAAAAGTGACAATGAACGAGAACTCCTCCGGAATATCATCTTCGAGGCCGGGCGGGTGGGCAGTGGCATTATCGAGAATGAGGAGGAACTTGAGGAGGCAATGAGGTGGACTCTGGGAGGTGAGAGCTTCCTCATCCCCTTTACGGCCCAGACCTTGCCCTTCAGACTTTCATCTGTTTGGTCCCTTGCAAGCGTTCACGAGAGGCACGAAGTTTAAAAGTGACAATGAAGACAGAAGTGCTGTGAGCGATTGGCTGAGACATTAGTCCAAAGATTTTTACGCTGAGGGAATACGGAAGCTTGTGCACAGATGGGAAAAGTGTGTAACATTGCTGGGAGACTCCGTTGAAAAATAAAAAAAAAGTAAGCTTCTATCTGTATTATAAGTCCTTATACTGAAAGATTCACCTTGTTTATTGAATGACCCTGGTATAAGTCAGCTTAGCTAAGTCTAGCTCAAGGACACTATGTTAAAGCACTCAAAACAGAAACTCGAATTTAAACAGTCTTTTGCTAATCTATTCATTATTACTAGTAATATTATATACCATAACCCATGACTGGTACAAGGCCATAAGTATGGGTGACGAAAATTATTACTTAAGCATTTACAGCCTTCATTCATTGCTCCAAGACAAGATAGTAGCACGTTTGACTTTTATACCGGACTAGATATTGCATTCAATTTCACTCCAGACGGTCAAAAAACCGGAAAGACATAGCGAGAGTTGAATTTTGTGAAGAAAGAGGATTTGAAGGCAAGAGGGAAGCATGCTATTATCGACTTAACAGACATGCGTAAATGGATAGTCAGTTAAGCGCCATACGTGATACACGCTTTGGGCGATCATGTCTCAAAACAGGCATGACTGACTGGGCAAAAGATTATCCCGCAGTAGGTGGCTATTGCTTTCTGCGGTAGACTGTTTGCTAGCTAAGGCTATAGAACCCAATCTGTCCTATTATTTAACCCATAACTGGAGGGAAGAGACGGAATAATACCATTCCAAGGGTATTTGTGCCTAAGTGAATGCGAGGAGTTCAACTGGATAACAGGACATAAAATGAGAGGGATACAAATGAGACAAGCATTACTTAGTACTACAAAGAACAAGAAGCTGTGGAGAGTCATGATCACCCATTTCTGAAAGGAACCAACACATGAAATAAAATAATAATATTCTGATTGTAACAAAGACATTCCAACTAAATCCTGTTCGAATTTTTGTGATGAGGAGGTATTATTTTCATTACATTGAATTTCTATGAAGAGGAGGTATCATTATTTTCATTACATTGAATTTCCGTGATGAGGAGGTATCATTATTTTTATTGCATTGAATTTCTGTGATGAGGAGGTATCATTATTTTTATTGCATTGAATTTCTGTGATGAAGAGGTATCATTATTTATATTATTATTCTAATTGTTTTTGTTACAACGTTTCAGCCGTTGGGCTCTCAGTACAATTGTATATCAATTGTATATTTATCTGGGGAAGCTACATGGAATTCTGAACTGAACATTTTATCTAACCTATACCGGGTGTTTGCTGTTATCATTTCACATTTATAGTACTGCTCAGTTACTCTATAGGGATAAGAAAATAATTAAAATCAACTCTCTTCTTCACTTTTACAAACATTCACAACGACATGTGAAATCCTGGTTTTCCCAAATAGAAAAAGGATTGACCATGTGCTTAAAGAAAAAGTCGAACCCAGAATTCGCAAGTAGGTGTTAAATTGATTTTTGACCAATGGGAGCGACTTGCAAGACTTGAGGACTTCGCGAGTCAGTGCGAAAATCTAATGACAATAAAAGAACTTAATCAGCGGCAGTCAGAGACTTAAATGGGAGCCGCGAGACGAAACAACTAAAATGTAACTTCAACTTCAAATCAACCCGGAGATAAGGTCAGGCCGTACTTTGGTCTCTTTCTCCTTATGTCTTCCAACAATTACTACTACGAACATTTTCTACTTTACTTGATATCCATAACTTTATCATTGAACATGAACTCTACCCTTAACTTCTTAATAATGTTTCTAATTGTATATTAAACTCCTACAACCCGTGTTATTCTATTCTTTTAATAAATTTCTATTTTAACATGCAAAATGTACATTTTTATTCTTACACTATTCCACACAATTTCACATATTCCAACCTGCTGACAACCAACCTTCTGATGAAAACCTAATAATTCTGATGATGATAATTCTGCATAAATCCTGTAAGCTGTAGGGAGTTCGGTCATGTCTGACACAAGGCTGAATCAAAGAAACTCTAACCAGCTCCCTATGCTACAATTCTTCGTTTAATAGACACCGACCGACCCAACGATTAAACTTAAAAGTACTATATCACAAAAACAGTTGCTGCTGCAGCTATTAAAAATTTGCTGTCATTTGTCTTTCTCTCATTAGCGGCTCCTACGTCGTATTTACTGCTATGATAGGCCTACTAAGGAAATCCTCGTAGCCAAGCATATGAGTTGATTCTTTTAGACATCTAACTCTCCAGCGTTTGTGTTGTCCAATATTTTCGCTTTATTCCGCAGGGACCGATGACTATATCTTTCCCGCAATACATGATCAGCCATGCCCAGTTTCATTGTATCACTCTTCGGTACGGACATTCGATTATCTTCCAGCCTTATTTTTAGAGGACGTCTTGTTTCATCTTTATATTCAACGAATCGAATACACGCAATTCTTGGTTATGTCATTCCTTGTCAAAGGTTTTACGCGGCAGAGAGTTCAGCGAATAGTGGAACTGTTTCTGAATATTTTTTCTGGTGTTGCATGGATAGTACAGATCCTGAATCTTTTCCGATAAACCTGTGACGTGTGGTACAGAGACAGTGGTTCCGGCATGTCTTTTCTGTTCCTACCTGTAGATGAAAATGTTACGTTTACCGGGTAGTTGTTATTCTGCAGGGTACATTTGATGCAGTCAAGATGGGCATTCTGGTGCAATGGATATCGACTCGGAACGACAAATCGGAGTGCCGAGTTCGAATTCCAGTTGTAGTTAAATAACAGGGCAGATTGGGTTCTATAGTCTTGGCTGGCAACCAGTTTACCGCAGAAAGTAATGGCAACCTACTGCGAGATAAACTTCTGCTCAGTCAGTTATGTCTCTTTTCAGACATGATCGCCTAAAGCGTGGATCACGTATGGTACTTAACAGACTGACTGGCGTTTGATGCTGATCATTTCTTGTTGCTATGTGTCTGAATCGCAATTTATGAATTTTGCCCGGTGTTTTAGGCATCGAAAGATCTATTTCTTTATACCCTGTGGATAGTGGAAATAGAAGTCTAGATATTGTTGGTGATGTTTGGTTTGTGATATATGGATATTTTGAAATCATTCTCTGTGCGAGTTGTTAGAATAACCAGGAAGAACTGGAACGAAGTTCCAGCTACTTTGTTTTGTTTTTATTTTTTATAGAAACGAAAGGCCCAAGTGCCACTCGAGGTAGGGAGTTACAGAGAAAGAGATACATTTTATAAAGCAGACATTCAATGGGAAGAATACAAAGCGAATGGTGGGGGATTCGCTACAATGTGAGTGGTATGACAAGTCTTAGTCGTAAAGATTAGAACTGGTGGAACTAAGGAATGTATTATGTCTGAACACTTTCAATGGAAATAGCGATAAAGCATCGAGAGCGTTATGACGTTTCGTCTGAGAGAAAGAAGTTAGTGGCTGGAAAATAATTAATCGCCTACAAAGACGTACACTGCCGGCCATAATTATTAGGTCACCCCAGTTTTTTAAAGAAATGATATATTTCATACTATTTTTAGTATTTATTGCCAAGTGGATAATTCTAAATGAGAATAGAATGGTTCTTTTGTTATTATTACTTTGCAAAATTTTACAAGGCAAATAGCGACAATTTACGCATCGCACCTTGTAGATTTGCTATATATATATATATATATTTATACTACAGGCCATAATTATTAGGTCACCCTAGTTTTTTTTAAAGAAATGATATATTTCATACTATTTTTAGTATTTATTGCCAAGTTGATAATTCTAAATGAGAATAGAATGGTTCTTTTGTTATTATTACTTTGCAAGATTTTACAAGGCAGCCAGGAAGCCTTTGCTTCGGGCAGACAATAAGAAGAAGAGACTAGCATGGGGAAGAGAGCACAAAAACTAGACACCAGAACAGTCCATTTGATGCACGTGTTACTGTGAAGTATTAATAAAAGAACTATTTCATTTTCATTTAGAATTATCCACTTGGCAATAAATACTAAAAATAGTATGAAATACATAATTGTTTTTTTAAAAAGTGGGGTGGCCTAATAATTATGGCCTGTAGTGTTGATACGTTTTTTGGACACCAACGTGACTAGAAAGAGAAGACTGAGCAGCTCCTATCTATATCTGGTATAGTTTCTCTATTCTCGGCCTGATATGGCCCTTGTAAAGGAACTGGACAGTAGTACTGGAGCAGTGCAGGGAATCTACCCAGTCTCTTCAGTGATGCCTCGTATGAACGAGTTCCACTTAAACATATTTAACTTCACTTAATATATGCCAAGCCGCGAGAGACATTCAAAGTAGAGTTTCTAGTAAAATGTAATGATGAAGGAAATGTTATAATATAAATGAAAGAAAAAGTAGTGGGAAATATATATTATTGGTATAAGGTTAACCTTTGACATGACGAGATCATGATTGTAAAGTTCAGCGATTAAAAAATAGATGATTCCCAAATTAGTTTTGACAAAAAAGCTCGCTTAGTGAAGCATTCTTGTTACATTTTCAAAGAAACTCGGGGAAAATGAGAGCGAGTCGCTTTCGTGGATATTCTATGGCGTTTCTTTACTGCAAAGTTCTGAACTGGGGGAACTATACAACAGAGACATTTGGTTCTTATTAATTTTTTATGGGTTATTTTCTTTTTAAATTTATATACACTGGGTAAGACGCGAGAGATTACGTGATGCAGGCGTTCGACTACTACTAAAATCCGTGTCAATACCTCAGCATCAACTGGTTCCACAGTAAAGGATTACATCATTAATGTGACCATATCTATGTACGGAAGCGCGTAGTAGCATCGGGGAAATCGACGAACTGTGGTCAGTTAAACCTGCTTATATTCACTTGGCGTTAATGCCCCCGAGAAAAAGCATGATTCGACAATTCTTTGCTCAATTCTATTGCACTGTTTCATCGCTAGATATTTGAACGAAAAAAAAATCCATGCTGTAATGGTTGATGAAGAAGAGTTTGATATTTGGGTTAAGCAAGGGTATTTGCGCGTAAGTGAATACAATGGATTCAACTGGAATTCGAACCGGGGAGCAGAGTTCGAATTCCAGTTGAATCCATTGTATTCACTGACGCGCAAATACCCTTGGGAAAGGTATTAATCCGTCTCTTCCTTCCAGTTATGGGTTAAATAGCAGGACAGATTGTGTTCTATAGCCTTGGTCGGCAACCAGTCTACTGCAGAAAGCAATGGCAAACTACTGCGGGATAATCTTCTGCCCAGTCAGTCATGTCTCTTTCGAGACATGATCGCCCAAGCGTGTATCATGTATGGCACTTAACTGACTGTCAAGAATGTAATAATCAGGACAGTCAATGTACTGCAGATAGTAATATGATTTTTACGTACTATCTGAATACTCGTCCTATGGACATAGAAAAGTAATTAAATATAGAATTTCTCATATCTTCCTAAAAATTATGTAAAAAGATTTTTTTCAGCAAAACATCTATTTTCTAAAGTTATTTTTCTCATAAGGCTATGTATGCTTGACTTTCCTATTCTCAATATATCTGTATAAAATCAACTATGAGATAAATATTTGAATCATTTATTAATGCATATATTAATTACAATAAAATACAACAAACGTACTGTTTCTACATTTTTTTAATTATTCGGTACAGTATAATAAAAATTAAATTAACTGATTTATTTCGAATTAAAAGATAATAATGTATTGTTTTACGTTTAATTATAGTAATAGAGTATGTCAGACGACAACTTTGGTTACTACGAACGCTACATCAAATTATCAACGTTGCCGACAATAGAATTATTGCGTTCTGTACAAATGCTATATTTTTAAAACACGTTTTCTTTATGACCTGTTATTAAAAATGAAAATTACATATACGTTATCATTTTTACAAAATAATATAATAAAAAATAAACAAAGGTTCTTTGTCAGTCTTGTTCGACATACAGGGAGTAGACAAAAGTCAAGAAACACTTAGTACCACAATAGCATAATTTGGAAAATTTTCTTAAACTGTCAAATGTTTGTTTATTGTTATGTTTGTTGATTTAATATTTTTAGTACTTGATTTTCTTTGCAAAAATTGTAGATTATTTTACAGATATTATTTAAATAAGTGTATTAGAATCAATATTCATGACTTTTTAAGAATTGTAAATGATCAACTTCATCCTGTTGTTCAGAAACTGATTCCATAAGGAAACGACACCTTTCAGGATAATTATGAACCCATCCATACTGATAAAGTTGCAGCTGAATGGCACGAGGAACAATCTAGTGAAGTAGAACATATTATGTGGTATTTTAGGAAATACAAGTGAGGAGTCGATATATTTTACCATCTTCATTGAATAGAATTAGAGAGTGTTTTAACTGAAGAAGGGATAAAATTTCCCCTGAAAACGCTTCAAATTTTGCACGAGTCGATCATTAGTAGAATTCAAGATGTAATTATTGCTAAAGATCGTTCTACTCCATACTGAAATAAATTTCAAGGTGTTTCCATTATTTTGTTCATCTCTTTCTTTCTCCCAATCTCTCTCTCTCTATCTATTTATCTATATATCTATCTATCTATCTATCTATCTATCTATCTATCTATCTATCTATCTATCTATCTATCTCACAGTCTCTATCTATCTATCTATCTATCTATCTATCTATCTATCTATCTCACAGTCTCTTCTATCTATCTATCTATCTATCTATCTATCTATCTATCTATCTATCTATCTGATAAATGACACTTCTTTGTTTATAGGCTACTGGCAAAATAATAGATGTGTTCATGTTCATGTGCAAATGAATAGATGAACAATAAATAAATAGATACCAATCAAAAATTTAAATTAAATGAAAAAAATAATAAGAAAATAATAAAATGTTTGTGGTTTGACGAGAGTCAATGTGAATTCCACAATATTTCCTTTAGCTGCAAATTAGTTGCTTCGCCTGTGTTATATACGGTTTTAAAGGATTTTAGTTGTTCTTCTTGTAGACTACTCAAACATGAATATCTACTAAAAATAAAGTTTAAAGTTATAAATCCATTGGATTAATAAAATAAGAAAATCATTACTCTCTTTAGAAAATTACTTATCTAAACTTATTTATAAATGGAACTTTGTCTGTGTGTGTGTGTCCGTTAAGACGCCGAAACGGCTGAACCGACTGTTTTGAATATTTACACAGTTGTACTATAAGCGTCTGCGTGTGTTCTTAGCTAGATTTTGTGTCGAGGTACCCCCGATAAATATAGAAAATTGATAATCGAAAAAATCGGGTTATAGAAGGAGTGGTCCGATTTTAATCAAATTTGATACACTCATAGAAAAAGACATAAGAAACGATATTCAGAAGTTTCAAGGTTGCAGTTCTTGCAATGGGGCAGAACATCGATAATATATATATAGAAAAGCAAGATGTTTGTGTGTGTGTCTCTTTATCTGACTGTATGTCTGTATTTTTTTCAGCCCTTTTATCTTATTTTTTGCTTCGGGTTTGGCTCTAAGTATGTATAATTGTAGTTCTTGGTCTCAATCATGATACCATTTACTCAGAGGACTTATTTAGCCTTCAAAATTCAGTTTACGACGAAAAAAACTTATTTGATATCGATACCAGGAAATCAAAATTTGACTTACATCCATTCATTTTTCTTTCAGTCTACGTTTTCGCTTTAACTGCAAACAACTATTGCTTTTTAGTATTTCGTGCCAACGTCCAAAGAGCCTGTGCTCCAGGACCATGGATTAGTTTTAAAGCTTTCATTACACCCGAGCCACGCCGGGCTATACTGCTAGTAATTATGTATATGCTTTTCAGAAATGAATTGCGCACTTTCGGTGACTGGCATGTGTATGGCTTAGTGGGTCGCGACTCCATCTGAAACAAAGTCGGTCGAGTTTCGATCCCGGCTAGAAGCAAGTGGATGTGTCTAGGCATACCGATGAGCTGTGATACATCGAAACAGGCTTGTATGTGGATGGCTAATATACATACAGAAATAATGACTTGATACCACAGAAAAGGAATATGGATTTAAATAAACATAACTTTAAGTTCATTTTTTTTTAAATATCTGGGCCTAGGCTGCTTTTTGTCAACTCTTCATCATGGAGCAGTCGTTGGCAACTTGAATTATATCATAATAATAAAGAAATATGGAGATAGTACTGTAACACGCTTAAAAATATGAATTTTGTATATACGTAAATTTAAGAAAAACTAGATAAATAAATTTACGATTAATATAAGTAAATAATGAAAAAATGATCCAGTGGAGCATAAAAAGAAAAAAATAAAGCTCATATATCTTCGAATAAATGCAAGGATCTTATAAAATTCTCCTTTTGCTTGCACAGTACAGGCTGAGATAATCTTAAACATAAAGCTTCTAAAATTTATAAACAGAGTTTTGATCTGCCTGTATGCAAAATGGAAACTGAGTCAGTCGACAAATGAGACGAGCATGACTCAGTATCTGTTGTCCAATTGAAGACTCGTGCACTGATTGTGACCCACGCGTATGATCACATAAATTTAATGTAATATACCTAAGGATAGTTGGCTTATTTTCGACTCCAGCCTAAGAATCGTTCGTCCCATGTATTCAGCTTCACACTGACATTTGAATTTATAAATAAGTAAACTTTTATTAAGATTGAGTATACTAACTTTAGAAAATGAAGGTATATATATATATATATATATATATATATATATATATATATATAAGGTGCGATGAGTAAATTATCGTCATTTTGGTTTATAAGGGACTCAGGCACATTCATCATGTGCTTTTAGGAGGCAGTGCTGATTTAGGTGGCTACTGAAAGAGCCTATGTCTGTCAATAGAACTTTGTACAAAGACACACAGAATGTGCGTTGTGGTATGGTGGATATCGATTTAGAACGACAAATCGCGGTGCCGAGTTCAAATTTCAGTTGAATTATTTGCATTCACTTACGCACAAATACCCTTAGGAAAAGTATTAATTCGTCTTTTCCCTCCAGTTACGGGTTAAATAATGAGACAGATTGGGTTCTATAGCCTTGACAGTTAACTACATACCGCAGAAAACAATGACAACCTACTGCGGGATAATCTTCCACCCAGTCAGTCATGTCTCGATAGAGACATGATCTCCCAAAGGGTGTATTACGTATGGCACTTAACTGACCATAGCACACAAGCAGGAGAATCCAGTCATGGCTGTCAGATAATTTCTGCGACATCACCCCTTACAATTGACCACATAACTTCCGAGACTGCAACCCTACCGATTACTATGTGTGGGGTGCAGCTTGAACCAGAGAGCAACAAAACTGCTTGTTAGATAAAAAAAAAATAAAAAAAAACTGAAAGCAAGTATCATGACAGCATTTACCAAGTTAAACCATGAGACCACCCAGAAGAGATGTAGAATATTTCGTCTGGAGTTTGTGGTTCAAGCCAAGGGTGATTTTATTGAATGAATTTACTTTTTAGTAATTCAAGAACTTTTTGTTTAATATTGGTAAATATATCTGTTAGAATGAGATGTTAGTGTATTTTAAAGTAAATTGCAATTTACCCATCGCACCTAATATACATACATACATATATACATACATACATACATACATACATAATAAAGAGTGTAAACTAATAGATATATATTCCAAGGTTTTCTAATTTTTACTTTTTATAAAGATGTAGACATTTTATACCAAACAATCGGTTCTCATTCACAACATTGAACAGTGGATAAAGACAAATTCGACATTATTATAGGATCATTAGATTCTGCAGAATCATCAGATCTCGTAGATCTATTTATATTGTACAATCTAACTGCCCATAGTGATGTTTATAGGGCTGAGATAGAATTATACAGAGACGATGATCGAATGATAGTCAATAATTCTACAAACTCTAAAGTAGATAGAATCGTTACATTAATATATAGAGAAACGAAAAATCTCAATCTTAAGGTAATAAAAGAAATTAAACCTAGAAAATGTTGACTTCCTAAAAGTTACTCCTGATTTATTTAGCGACGCATACTCACCCTACGTAAAAAAAAAGCTAACCCTGAAATCACCCATTAAACATATATCCTACTCTGTGGAACATAGTGTTGGGGCGCTCTCCAACTTTGTCTACAGTAATGGACTGTTCTAAGCACTACATAAAGTAGTAGTGATGATATCTCGGGGAAGACCTCGGAAGTCAGCCGAGTGAACAAGTCAGTCGGGTATTTCCGGTATTGGACCGGAAGTGTTCTAATGGTCAGACTCTTACATCTCACGTCATTACGTTCTACTTAACCCTTGTTCTGTATTTTACTAACGACCTTTTTTTGTAAATACTTCTCTTCCTGGTAATACACCTATTTTATACAATTACGTTGTTTGTATTGATTTCACAATAATTCTTACATGCAACATAACACATAGAATAAGCAACAACACCTCAACTGAAGACGTCTTTTATAAACACATTCAATATTATAATACCGTCCTAAAAACAGCGTCTATAAATCCACTGCCATTAAATATAATAAGCAGAAATTAATTATACCAAACATAATCGAAAAAGAAAAAATAACTTGGTACATACCAACATTTAACTAACTGGTTAGTAATAACTAAGGCGATAAATTCCTTAACTTAGTTCAGAAACTAATTAATAACAATTAATAACACTCTTACCAATTTAAAAAATAAGAATACACTGAAAATTAGTTACAACTTCACCGATAACCTAGAAACGATAATAAAAAACACAAAAATAAAATCCCAAAATAATATAACAAGATTCGCAATCAAAACTATCCTATTATATATAATGACAGTAATAGTAATACTAATCATCACCCAAACGAATGTCTTCTGCAACGTAGATATCTAACAAACTCCATAGTATACCAAGCTACTATTTCTAACAGAGAAAATCCAACTATTATCAGGCATTACATTGGAAGTACAATAAACACTTTCAAGTCGAGATTGTATAAGTATAAGCTATCCATTAATAATAAAACCTATTGTAATTCAACTTCACTTTCTACATATTATTGGCAATTAAAAGATGCAAATAAAACATCCACAGTAAAATAGAAGATATTTAAAAAAGTAGAGCATATAAATCGTTACATGAAAAATGTTTTCTTTGCTTAAAAGAAAGTACTCAAATAACTAAATCCTCGAAAACTAATTTATTAAAACAACGTAATGAAATAACTACTTATTGCCACCACATGATTATTCAAACACTTAAATCTAAAATTACCTAAAGCCATTCACTATATGCTATACTATATAATCCTACCCCTGCTATTCATTATATATACACCCAGCCTAACGTCAATTAACGATGGCATTGCCGTTTACCCTTACTTTAAATACTAGTTAACTTTTGAATCGAGTAATTAAATTAATTAGAATGATGGCCCTAACACTATTTCCTTGCATGAATTTGAATTTTTATGTTAACAACACACATTAAGACAAACATATTATTGTTTTAAATTTTAATCTCTTAGCATTTCAAATATTATATTGGTAACATTTTTGTTGCATCGTAATTTAAACGGATACAACTGACACTTCCTGTTCTGTCTGCATGCTTACAATTATTTACACCGCTACGCATAAATGTCACAAAATCCGTTGCTTTACACACACAAATCTTTTAAATTATAATAACCTCCCACTCCACCACTTTTAATTAATGTAGCAGCATCTATGCTTTTGAATTTAAAATTTCCATAACATTATGTATATGACATCGTATCTGAACAATATTTCAAAGTCTGATGATGGCGCGCTTGGCACCGAAACCTGTAAGCTCTAGAGTAGCAGTCCCATAATTTTTAGAATAATAATTACTATCTCGTTCTCGTTCTTTCTCTCCTCTCTCTCTCTCTCTCTCTCTTATATATATATATATATATATATATATATATATTGTAATAGTTGTTACACTGGTTCATAAATTCATAGTATCACTACACAAATTTTCGCGTTTCGAAGCTAACCTTTTTTTAGGTGCTTCTCCTCGGGTGATGAAGTTGGAAGGAAAATTATTATCTGGTGAAAAAAACATTTTTTCACCAGATAATTTTCATTCCAACCTCATCACCCGAGGAGAAGCATTCTAAAAAAAGGTTAGCTTCGAAACGCGAAAAAATTTGTGTAGTGATAACAATTGCAAATGGATGAAATCTCAAGGCCAGCCTGGTACTTTGTTTTTATTAATCAATTCACCCCAAGCAAGGCAGTTTTACCACCACTGTTGCGCAGGAGGTTACATAGGGGAAAGTGATGAGAAAGAGGAGAAGTTTATAGGGGATGTCAGGAGGAGGGTAATAGATGGATGAGAATACCGGTGTAAGGGGTTGGAGTGGTAGATAAAAGAGCTTAAAATTAAGTTAGTAAGATGGGAAATGTCTATTAACTTTCCACTTAAATTCCTGAAGATTGAAGCAAGTATATGGGAATTCCACTGGTGAAAAGTGCAAGAAAAGAAGCTATTAGAGTAGAAATTGCGGTTACATTTTATCGGTTTCACTGTAAAAGTTTAGGACCTAGTTGCTAGTCTAGTAGTTCGTGTAAATTCCTACATATGGGGCAACAGTGAGCTAAGTTCATTGGTGCAGAAGCCGTGAAAATATTTGTAGAATAGTTACAGGGAAGCCACGTAACGCTGGTGAGCGAGCGACTGCAGCTGAGCTGCTAATTCGGTATCGATAACATTACAGACTTACGGATTTTGTCAAGGATGTATTCAGACAGGAATTTTTTCCCGTTTGATTCCTCTTTGGATTCTAAGAAAATCATGGTAAATATAAGGGGATCGGGACCTTATGTGGCAGCAATATTCTAAGCATGGACGAATGATAAAGTTATATTTATATAAGAAAAAAAATTTCTAGAGCGGCACTGTGAACCAACCGGAAATATCTTCTGCATAGGGACAGGAAATGAGTTTAGCAGATATGCAAAAAATAGAAAGGGTTAGAAGACAAGGATGTGCCTTGGCACCGAATCTACTCAATCTATACAGCGAGGCAATTCCGAGAGAACTAGTTCTGTCAGTATTCGTCATTCGCGGCCACTATCTGAACAATATCATATTTGCAGATGAAAGAGTGCTGATAGCAGACACGAAAAGTAAACTACAAAAGAACGTAGCAAAAGAAAGCGTAAAGAAAGGACTAAACATAAAATACAAAAAAAAAAAAGAAAAAAAGAAAAAAGAAATGGCGCTATAACAAAACACCACGACCTGCCTTAGGTCTTCCCGCAGACTTGGCAGGTAGTGTGACCATAGCAGAAATCGAAATATGATGAAAAATGACAACATAATAATAATAATAATAATAATAAAAGAAAGAAGATAGTATTGGATTGTTATGTGATGTCTGTACTTCAATATGGCAGTGAATGCTACACATTTTAATGAAAGATGAACGAGAGATTTGAAGCAACCGAAATGTAGTTCGACAGACTGATGCTGAGGATACCGTGGACCAAACATGAGACGAACGATGATGTTTTGTAGAGGATGGAAACAAAAAGGAAACTTATAGTTAACACCAGGAAAACACAGCTGAAGTTACTGGGACATGTAACAAGAAAGGAGGGCTTGGAGAATCTGATACTCACTGGTCAGATAGAGGATGGAAACGAAAAGGAAACTTATATTAAACCAAAGAAAATACAGCTGAAGTTACTGGGACAAGTAATAAGAAAGGAGGGCTTGGAGAATCTGATACTCACAGGTCAGATAAAGGATGGAAACGAAAAGGAAACTTATACGTATCACCAAGAAAATACAGCTGATGTTACTGAGATATGTAATAAGAAAGGAGGGCTTGGAGAATCTGATACACACAGGTGAGATAGTGGATGGAAACGAAAAAAACCTTATACCTAACACCAGGAAAATAGAGATGAAATTACTGGGACATGTAATAAGAAAAGAGGGCTGGGAGAATCAGATATTCACAGGTCAGATAGAGGATGGAAACGAAAAGGAAACTTATACTTAACACCAGGAAAATACAGCTGAATTTACTGTGACATGTAATAAGAAAGGAGGGCTTGGAGAATCTGATACTCACAGGTCAGATAGAGGATGGAAACAAAAAGGAAACTGATACTTAACACCAGGAAAATACAGCTGAATTTATTGGGACATGTAACAAGAAGGGAGGGCTTGGAGAATCTGATACTCACAGGAGAGATAGAGAATGGAAAGGAAAAGGAAACTTATATTTAACACCAGGAAAATAAAGCTGAATTTACTGGGACATGTAACAAGAAAGGAGGGCTTGGAAAATCTGATACCCAAAGGAGAGATAGAGGATGGAAACAAAAATGAAACATAATTAACACTAGGAAAATACAGCTGAATTTCCTGGGATATGTAATAAGATGGGAGGGCTTGGAGAATGTGATACTCACAGATAGAGGAAGGAAACGAAATGGAACCATATATTTGATATCAGGAAAATACAGCTGCAGTTAGTGGGACATGTAACAGGAAAAACGAGCTTGGAGAATCTGATACTGACAAGTCGGAGATAGGATGGAAACGAAAAGAAACCTTATACTTAACACCAGGAAAATACAGGTGATGTTACTGGGACATGTAATAAGAAAGGAGAGCTTGGAGAATCTGATACTCACAGGTTAGATAGACGATGGAAACGAAAAGGAAACTTATACTTACCACCAGGAAAATACATCTAGTGTTACGGAGACATGTAATAAGAAAGGAGGGCTTCGAGCATCTGATAGTCACATGTCAGATAGAGGAAGGAAACGAAAAGGAAACTTATAATTAACGTCAGGAAAATACAGCTGAAGTTATTTGAACATGTAGTAAGAAAGGATGTCTTGGAGAATCTGACACTCACAGTTCAGATAGAGGAGGGAAACAAAAGGAAACTTACTCATAACTTCAGGAAAATACAGCTGAATTTCCTGGGACATGTAACAAGAATTGAGGACTTGGGGAATCTGATACTCACAGGTCAGATAGAGGATGGAAACGAAAAGAAACTTATACATAACTTCAGGAAAACAAAGCTGAATTTACTGGGTCTTGTAACAAGAAATGAGGGATTCGAGAATGTGATTCTCACAGGTCTGATAGAGGAAGGAAAAGAAAATGAAACATATTAACACCAGGAAATACAGCTAAAATTATTGGGACCTGTAATAAAGAAAGGAGTGCTAGGTGAATCTGATACTCACAGGTCAGATAGAGGATGGAAACTTAAATACTGGGAAACTTATACTTAACACGAGGAAAATACAGCTTAAGTTACTGGCACATGTAACAAGAAAGGAGGGATTGGAGAATTTGATACTCACAGGTCAGATAGAGGATGGAAATGAAAAGGAAACTTATGCATATTATCAAGAAAATGCAGCTGAAGTGACTGGGTCATATAACAAGAAATGAGGGCTTGGAGAATCTGATACTCACAGGTTATATAGAGGATGAGAACGAAAAGGATACTTATACTTTACACCAGGAAAATACAGCTGAAGTTACTGGGACCTGTAATGAGAAAGGAGGGCTTGGAGAATCTGATACTCACAGGTCAGATAGAAGAAGGAAACGAAAAGGAATCTTATACTTAACACCAGGAAAATACGGCTGAATTTACTGGGATATGTAATAAGAAAAAAAGGGCTTGGAGAATCTGATACTCACAAGTCAGAGGATGGAAAAGAAAAGCAAACTCATACTAAACACCAGGAAAATACAGCTGATGTTACTGGGACAAGTAATAAGAAAGTAGGTATTGGAGAATCTGATACTCACAAGTCAAGTAGAGGATTAAATCGAAAAGGAATCTTATACATAGCATAAAGAAAGTGCAGCTGAATTTACTGAGACATGTAACAAGAAAGGAGGGCTTGGAGAATCTGATACACACAAGTCCGATAGAGGATGGGCACGAAAAGGAAACTTATACTTAACACCAGGAAATAACATCTGTTGTTACTGGGGCATGTAATAAGAAACGAGGGCTTGGAGAATCTGATACTCACAGGTCAGCTAGATGATGAAAACGAAAAGGAAACTTATACATAACATCAGGAAATGTAGCTGAATTTACTGGGTCATGTAACAAGCAAGGATGTGTTGGAGTATCTGATACTCTCAGGTCAGATAGAGGATGGAAACGAAAAGGAAACTTATACTTAACACCCGGAAAATACAGCTGGATTACTGGGACATGTAACGAGAAAGGAGGGCTTGGAGCATCTGATACTCACAGGAGAGGTAGAGAATGGAAAGGAAAAGGAAACTTATATTTAACACCAGAAAAATACATCTGAAGTTACTGGGATATGTAATAAGAAGGGAGGGCGTGAAGAATCTGATATTCTCAGGTCAGATAGAGGATGGAAACGAAAAGGAGACTTTTACTTAAAACCATGAAAATACAGTTGAATTACTGGGACATGTAATAAGAATGGAGGGCTTGGAGAATCTGATATTCACTGGTCAGGTAGAGGATGGAAACGAAACGAAACTTATACATAACATCAGGAAAACAAAGCTGAATTTACTGGGCTTGGAGAATGTGATTCTCACAGGTCTGATAGAGGAAGGGACAGAAAAGGAAACATATTAATACCCGGAAATACAGCTGAAATTATTGGGACATGTAATAAAGAAAGGAGTGCTAGGTGAATCTGATACTCACTGGTCAGATAGAGGATGGAAACGAAAAGTAAACTTATACTTAACACGAGGAAAATACAGCTTAAGTTACTGGCACATGTAACAAGAAAGGAGGGATTGAAGAATTTGATAATCACAGGTCACATCGAGGATGGAAACGAAAAGGAAACTTATGCATATTATCAAGAAAATGCAGCTGAAGTTACTGGGTCATATAACAAGAAATGAGGGCTTAGAGAATCTGATACTCACAGGTTATATAGAGGATGAGAACGAAAAGGAAACTTATACTTAACACCAGGAAAATACAGCTGCAGTCACTGGGACATGTAATAAAAAAAGAGGGCTGGGAGTATCTGATACTCACAGGTCAGATAGTGGATGGGAACGAAAATGAGATTTTTACTTAACACCAGGAAAATACAGCTGATGTTACTGGCACATGTAATAAGAATGGAGGGATTGCAGAATCTGATACTCACAGGTCAGATATAGGAAGGGAAAGAAAAGGAAACATACTTAACATCAGGAAAATACAGCTGCATTTACTGGTAAATGTAATACGAAAGAAGGGCTTGGAGAATCTGATACTCATAAGTCAAATATAGGATGGAAAAGAAAAGGAAACTTATACTTAACACCAGGAAAGTACAACTGATGTTACTGTGACAAGTAATAAGAAAGCAGGGCTTGGAGAATCTGATACTCACAGTTCAGATAGAGGTTGGAAACAAAAGGAAATTTATAATTAACGACATGAAAATACAGCTGAAGTTACTGGGACATGTAACAAGAAACGAATGCTTGGAATATCTGATACTCACAGGTCAGATAGAGGATGGAAAAAAAAAGGAAACTTATACTTAACATCAAGAAAATACAACTGCAGTTACTGGGACATGTAACAAGAAAGGAGGGCTTGTAGAAACTGGTACTCACAAGCCAGGTAGAGGATGGGAACGAAAAGGAAACTTATTCTTAACATCAGGAAAATGCAGCTGAAGTTACTGGGTCATATAACAACAAAGGAGGGCTTTGAGAAACTGATACTCACAGGTTAGATAGATGATGGAAAAGAAAATTAAACTCATATTTAACACCAGGAAAATACCGCTGAGTTACTGGGATATGTAACAAGAAAACAATGCTTGAAATATCTGATACTCACAGGTCAGCTAGAGGATGGAAAGAAAAGGAAACTTATACTTAACAACAGGAAAATACAGCTGAAGTTAGTTGGATGTGTAATAAGAAAGGAGGGCTTGCAATTAATCAACTATACATTTAATTACAGTGGAATGTATTTTAATGTGGCAATATCTTACGGCATATTACCATCACAAAAGGTGCATTCCAGAAGCTAAGCCGAGTACTAAAAGTCAGGAATATTTTGCCTGGAAACAAAGATGAGAATTCTGGATTGTTATGTGATGTCTGTCCTTCAATATGGCAATGAATGCTGGACAATATCATCAAAGATGAAGGAAAGACTTGAAGCAACAGAAATCTGGTTCTACTGAAGGATACTGAGCATATCATGAATAAAACACGCGTGAAACGATGAGGTCTTGGAAAGGATGGATAGAAGAAGAAAACTTATAGTTAACATCAGTTATAAAACAGATACATTTTTTTGGACATGAATTAAGGAAGTAAGGCATGGTGATCTTGATACTCACGGGGCGAACAGAGAGGAAGAGAGACAAGGCAAAGCAACACACGACATTCTTGATGAACGTAAGAAGATATATGATGGAGCAGAGATTGAGTGGGATTACAGGAAAATAATTTTAAGAGCGACAAGTGATAGATAGATATGAAAAGCCATAATCGCCAACATCCTGAAGGAACACTGCTCACAGAAAAAGATGATCCATTCATATATATATATATATATATATATATATATATATATATATATATATATATATAATATTAATTATTATTACTTCAGAATAGGCACCTCCAGTGACTTTTTCGACTTTTTCGATACCTAAATTTAAATTTAAATTTTAAATTAAATGAGTAATCTTCAAGCTTTAAAATTAGCTTTAATTGAAAGCCAAGAGATTAAATTATAATTCCCGAAAGAAAAATGCACTGGTACTTTTTAAACCGAAATTATATTGATTTTAATCTAATTTTTATTGAAATCGGAAAAATTAAAGTTAAATTTCCCACCATTTTTGATTGATCGACACAGTCTGTCAACACTACGTAAACAGTAGCCAAATGTCTGTTTTAAAAATCTTGCAAAAATAAAATATACCTCACTGACACGTCATTTAAGTCAATTTTTAAAAGTGAAACTTACCTTTATCTGATTTCAATCAAGTAATAATTCCTTACTTCCAGAAATTTACAATAAAAACAAAACTTTTAACTACGGTAGCCCTACCTGTCATCATCTTGATTACCAAATCTGTGGGTGTTAAAAGATTTACGAGATCGGGAAGTTGTCAGACGGAAAGTATCGCGACCATACGGGCCAAAAAAAAAAAAAAATTTTAATTTCTTTTTTTTTGGTTTTTAACTAAATACTAAGATTTTGAATAATAATTTCAGCAATTATTTAATATTTAATAGAATTTTAGTTTAGATTTATAGCCAGACATTTGAATATGCTTTTTGAATCACTAAAAATTTAAAAATTCAAATTTCTTTTAAAATAATTTTAATTTAATAAGAAAGAATGAAATTAAAATCACCAAACTAAGTTATTTTATGTTATTTATTAATATTTTTATTATGTATTTTTCATATTATTAAGTTATCACTAAGTTTAAGCCATGGTAAAAATATTTATTTTTATGGTACTGCAGATGTTATAATTATGGAAACATGTTATGACTCTTACGCAACATCGTACTCACTAAAATGGAACGTAAATGAACATATTTACACACAAACAAATTTTTTTTTAATTAATTTAAAATATTTCTGCGAAACGATTTTTATTAAACTTTTCAATTTTAGATAGGCAATATGATAATCAGCTCATAACTAAAAAGTCTACTCGCAATCAATTCTTTGGAGATTTTAGAAATATTTTTAAAGCTTATATATTATTAAACAATTTAATAAGAAAAAACTTAAAACAATGAAAACAATTCTTTTAAAATTTTATTATTAATCGAAAAAAATTTCTTTTCAGAGTATAATGTCCTCAATAGTTATTATTTATTCCAGTAATTAAAAGATTATCAAATTAAATTATATCAGAGTTTTATTGCATTTTTTATTTTACTCTTCAGAGAAGGTTTTCGGATAGTGATTGCAAACTTAAGAAAAAAACAATAGGTGATTTGTATTCTCCAATGAGTCCTGCGTTGAACTAATAAAACAAAAGTTAGCAACTAATTAAAATTTTTAACATTTCATGGATTTACTTGAAGTGGGGGGTAACAGAGGTAAAAATGTTTTTATCAAGATTTTAAAAAAATAATAATTTCAAAAGTAATTTCATTCATATGTGAATGAATACTGAATGTTTTAGTAAAATTCAACAATTATTTGATTTTTGCGAGAATATCCAAATTAATGTGTTTTTAATCTAAAAAAAAAAGTGGCAAATGCAATCATTTGGTGTCCATTGTAAAACAGTAGTAAAACATTTCTTAGCCGCTAATTCAATCAAAACTTTTCAAAACAAAACATTTTGACGAAATTTCGAAAATGTTAGAAAGGATTAAAATTTTTTTTAAAATAATTAAAAACTACTTTGATCTTCCCTCTTAAAAATAATATAAACATTTTGAGGGGAAAAGTTTGTTTTATTAAGTTTGGGACCTTTTTAAATCATACTCTGCTGTTTGCTTTTATTGACGTAATGGAGGTACCTACAGAACATGTAAAAACTACAATCTACTACAAAATTGTACATTTTGTTTCGACATTGAAAGAACAATGGCTCATCAGGTAGTTAATAATGATGGAAATAAACGTTATTTTTTAAAAGAAAATTTATGAAAATTCGATCTCTTCTATTATTTTATTATATATGAAAAGAAAACGTATGAAAATTCACTTCCTTTTATTATTTTACTAGCAGGATAGCCCGGCGTTGCTCGGGCGAAATGAAAGCTTTAAAACTAATCCATGGTCCTGGAGCTCAGATTCAGCCTAAAGAATATTTGAAATAATAAAATAATTGCGACAATTTACCATCGCACCTAGTATATATATATATATATATATATATATATATATATATATATATATATATATACTAGCAGTATAGCCCGGCGTTGCTTGGGTGCAATGAAAGCTTTAAAACTAATCCATGGTCATGGAGCTCAGACTCTTTGGACGTTGGCACGAAAGACTAAAAAGCAATAGTTGTTTCCAGTTAAAGCGAAACCGCAGACTGAAAGAAAAACGAATGGATGTAAGTCAAATTTTGAAGTTTGGTGAGAATCGGATAAAAATTGTTTGATTTGTATAAAGGACATACAGAGAGATAAACAGACACACACACAAACATCATGTCTTTTATATATATATATTATCGATTTTCTGCACTATTGTAAGTAGTGCAATCTTGAAACTTCTGAATATCGTTTCTTATGTTTTTGTCTGTGAGTGTATCAAATTTGATTAAAATCGGACGACTCCTTCTATAACCCGATTTTTTCGATTATCGATTTTCGATATTTATCGGGGTTAACTCGACAGAAAACCTAGCTAAGAACACACGCAGACGCTTATAGTAGAACTGTGTAAATTTCCAAGAAAATCGGTTCAGCCGTTTCGGAGTCTATAGGTAACGAACACGCAAACACACACAGACACACACACTCATACACACACAGAGACAAAGTTCCATCTATTAAATAAGTTTAGCTTACTCGAATATTTCTGTTTTCTTATCTTTCCTACCCTCTTTACCTTGTACGGAAAGTTTTCCAATAATAAAAGGAAGTGAATTTTATATTTTCTTTTCAAAAGTAATGTTTATTATCATCATTATTAACTACCTGAGGAGCCATTGTTCTTTCAATTCAATGTCGAAACAAAATGTACAATTTTGTAGTAGATTGCAGTTTGTACATGTTCTAAAGTATAATTTATAATAATTATTCATTGCTTGATTTCTATATTGAGCACTGTTTTAATGTAATGTTTTGAACATTGCAACTATTTTCTTCATTCCTTATTCATTTGTATATATATATATATATATATATATATATATATTAAAAAAGGATTAATTCAAAGATGTTGAATGGCCATTTCGATATGACGATCCCCACGGGGAGCGACACATCACCTCAGCAACAGAAAAAAACCTTTCAGAAACTGGAGAAAAATTAGTCTACTTTTCCTTTTTAAATAGATTGCAAAGAAATTAAAAAATAAATAATAATAAAATAAAATAAAAATAAAGGGAAAGAAAAAGAAAAGGAAAAAGAAAAGGAAAGGATAGAATAAAATCAAATAAATAAGAAAAGAAAAAAAATTGACATCGTCTGGGTTTGCAAAAAAAAAAAAAAAGGGGAGAATGTAACTAAAAATTAACAGACCCCGTGTTGAATCATTTAAAGCAACACGGAAAAAAGTTGGTAAGAGAGATAAAAGAAGGAAGGGAGGGAAAAAGAAAGAAACTAAAGAAAAAAATTTTTTTTAAATATTACAGACGCTGGACAAATTCAAAAATCTAATTTCCCCAAAACGTTGAAGTATTAAAAAAAACCTTTACTTAAAAAGGCATAAATTATTGATAAAAGGGAATAAAAAGATATAGGATTTGAAATAAAATTATTTTTTTAAAAAAATTAGGTCATTTGAAATTAAACTAAATAAAGACAATACTAGGTAAAAAAAAAAAAAAAAAAAAAAAAAAAAAAAATTACAATTATTATATATACATATCAATAGAAGTACACACACATATATATATATATATATATATATATATATATATATATATATATACACACACACACCATTTAACGAATAAGAATACATATATACATACACATACACACACATACATTCAATTTATTACACACTAATATACATATACATGCGCATACACACATATATACACATGTATGTGTGTGTACACACCTATATACAAAAAATTCATATAGACATAATATACATGTGTACACATACATGCACACATATCCACACACACGCACACACATAGACATAATATACATGTGTACACATACATGCACACATATACACACACACGCACACACACACACATACATATATATATATATATATATATATATATATATATATATATTCTTTATGCACTCACACATACATATTAATGAATATTATGAAAAGGAGCATTTACATAGCTAAAAAAATTTTTTTTCCAAAATAACATATAGCCCACATACATAAATACATATATACAAATATGCACATCCACACACAAACATACACATAAAAAAAAAAAAAAAAAAAAAAAATTAAAATTAAAATTAAAAAATTTTTTAAAATAATAAAAAATTATAGAAAAATATAGAATTTAAAAATTAAAAATTAGAAGTTAAATTTTAAAATCCGCCCTATGGCGGCACTTGTTTATAAATTCCCTTCTAAAGTTCAAAAGTAAGTCCTGATGAGGATACTTCAAAATCAGAATCTTCTCCAATAAACACAGACGACACCTATCACGAAAACTTTTAGGAGTACAAGCTGAGCCTATTAATTTCCAGCTGATTATGGGGTCCTGCCCCTCCTCCTTCATTTCCCAGAACCTACGTGACAGTGCCGTCTGGAATCTCTGTTTAGGGTTCGAAAACGAGTACCTGTGATTATAAAGCCTCTGTTTGAAAGAGCCCGCGGACATGCCAATATAGCTCCGGTAACTGTCCTTGTTATTAGATGGAGAAATGCGGGCTTCATAAATTACATGAGTGGATTTACATTTGCCTTGCACCGGGCAGGCATCCACAGAATAACAATTGCATTTGTCGACAATTCCGGATTTAGCTTCCGTATTATTTAGGTTCGTTAAAACTTGTTTATTGTGGGAATTAATTATATTATCTATATTAGAGGTGCAAGAATAACTAATTTTTAGGGTGAATCTATTAAAAATTTTATTTAAGGGATTGTTATTATTATTAAAATGTTTATCAATTAATTTGAGAAAATACCTACCAATATTTATATTAGTTAGCTTACAATAAGGAGGGTTAAACCAAATTATCTTCCTTTTTCTACATTTTCGGGTGTTTTTAGTTTTTGAAGATTCAGGGTTTATAGCAGGCTTATCATACTTTAACTTATTAACAAAACCGCTTTTCTGAAGGGCCTTATCGTAAATTTCTTTGCTTGCGTTGAAAATTTTTATATTGGAAGATAATTGGTTAACCCTATTATTTACTATCTTGGGTATTTGTCTTATAATATTCTTAGGGTGGTTGGATAAACTATTTATATAGGTGGGGGAACTATTTTCTTTGAGGAAGGGTTGGTAGGAACCATTCTTTAAGTTAAGGGTGATATCTAGATAGTTTACAATTTTGAGATTGGAAGTAACCTCAACCTTAAAACCAAGAAAATTTAGGGCTCTGATAATTTTCTTATGTATTCTATTAGTGTAAGGCCCATTGGAATTGGGAATACATATCAGTCCATCATCCCGATATTTTTTTTTTTTTTTTTTTTTTTTTTATGTGTATGTTTGTGTGTGGATGTGCATATTTGTATATATGTATTTATGTATGTGGGCTATATGTTATTTTGGAAAAAAAAAAAAATTTTTTTTAGCTATGTAAATGCTCCTTTTCATAATATTCATTAATATGTATGTGTGAGTGCATAAAGAATATATATATATATATATATATATATATATATATATATATATATATATATATATATATGTGTGTGTGTGTGCGTGTGTGTGTATATGTGTGCATGTATGTGTACACATGTATATTATGTCTATGTGTGTGCGTGTGTGTGGATATGTGTGCATGTATGTGTACACATGTATATTATGTCTATATGAATTTTTTGTATATAGGTGTGTACACACACATACATGTGTATATATGTGTGTATGCGCATGTATATGTATATTAGTGTGTAATAAATTGAATGTATGTGTGTGTATGTGTATGTATATATGTATTCTTATTCGTTAAATGGTGTGTGTGTGTATATATATATATATATATATATATATATATATATATGTGTGTGTACTTCTATTGATATGTATATATAATAATTGTAATTTTTTTTTTTTTTTTTTTTTACCTAGTATTGTCTTTATTTAGTTTAATTTCAAATGACCTAATTTTTTTAAAAAAATAATTTTATTTCAAATCCTATATCTTTTTATTCCCTTTTATCAATAATTTATGCCTTTTTAAGTAAAGGTTTTTTTTAATACTTCAACGTTTTGGGGAAATTAGATTTTTGAATTTGTCCAGCGTCTGTAATATTTAAAAAAAATTTTTTTCTTTAGTTTCTTTCTTTTTCCCTCCCTTCCTTCTTTTATCTCTCTTACCAACTTTTTTCCGTGTTGCTTTAAATGATTCAACACGGGGTCTGTTAATTTTTAGTTACATTCTCCCCTTTTTTTTTTTTGCAAACCCAGACGATGTCAATTTTTTTTCTTTTCTTATTTATTTGATTTTATTCTATCCTTTTCTTTTTCTTTTTCCTTTTCTTTTTCTTTCCCTTTATTTTTATTTTATTTTATTATTATTTATTTTTTAATTTCTTTGCAATCTATTTAAAAAGGAAAAGTAGACTAATTTTTCTCCAGTTTCTGAAAGGTTTTTTTCTGTTGCTGAGGTGATGTGTCGCTCCCCGTGGGGATCGTCATATCGAAATGGCCATTCAACATCTTTGAATTAATCCTTTTTTAATATATATATTTGCTCTGTAATATTTTATTACATGGAGCTCTCTTCCTGTATCATTTTTTAATATTAAAATAAATTTTTAATATTAATTAGGATCGGGTTTTTTGGAATTTACCTTCCTGCTTTTTTCCTTTGGATTGAAGTATCTGAATTAAAATATATATATATATATATATATATATATTATCATTCTATTATAAATGTGCATGTCTTTCCTTTGTTAGCACAACCGACACGTGCTGTCAGTACCTAATAAATAATGGACTATTCCGCGTTTGATTGCGTGGAAAGAGGAGAAAAGACATTACTTGTTTTCAGTGATGAAATGAATGACACAAGAAAACAAAGAAGAGGTGGAAGAAAGGAAGTGAGGGAGATAAGAAGAAAGGAAGTGGGAATCAGAATAAGCTCAAGAAAACAGGTTCTACACTTGGATCACAACCAAAAGGCAAAGGCATTTGGTGGCTACGATACCAACACCATTTTTCAGAGGTACCGCACCGAATGACGGAAAACGAGTAAGGGAATCGTCATAAAAATCTAATTAATGTAAATTAAATAAACTAACTTCATCTGCTGAATTATTTTAAAATTATTATTATTAAGAGAAATGTTCGTAAGACGGGGATTTGGCTAGATTTTTAAATTAAAGAAGGGACGGTAAAGGTGTTTAACTTCTTCTGCCAATACCTAATAAATAATCGACTATTCCGTTTTGATTGCTTAGAAAGAATAGAAAAGACACTACTTGGTTTCAGTGACAAAATGAAACAATGAAATAATGGAGGTAAAATTTTTAACGGTTGTTTCAGCGAAACGAAAACAGTTTACAATTTCAAACCTTTTCATTTCTACCCAGTTATTAAAATAACGACCAGCATTTATATTTGCGATATTTATTGCTATATTTTGTTTAAATTATCAAGCTGAAATATCTAACGGTGCGACAGGGAAATTTATATGGATATTTTATTGTACGACGCTCATGAGCTTATTTAATCTTTAATTTAAGAGTTAAGAATTAAGATTCATCAAAAAATTTAATTAGGAAAGACGTAAAATTTCCACGGGTCATACTAGTTGTTGTTGTTGTTGTTATTATTATTATTATTATTATTATTATTATTATTCCCACCACTACCACTGCCGTCGTCATCGTCATCATAATTATTTGTTGCAGCTAGCTCATAACAAATTCCTTCCGACCTGATTGCTGATTATTAACCTTTTTTAGTTTTTACTGTACTTAGTAAATATGTAATGTAATTACTATTGCGAGTTATGCCCCCTTGCTATATATCCCCGTTCAGGTGGGTTACTAAGTACAGTAGAAAATGAAACACATATTTCATTATTGTTTTTCAGCTTTTTCTCTCATCTTCGTAGTCATCTATGTGTGCGTGTGTAGGTCTGAATGACCGGGCGTATACAAGTAGTGAATTTTTGTCTGTGTGTTTGTATCATCGGATTGGATGCCCAATGGTAGTCCTCAACTTGAAACGCGACTAATGACAAGCCAGCTAAAATTGTATCGTCTGACACATGAAGGATGTATGCAAAAACCTAGTCAGCTAAATTTGTAGATCCGAGTGGATCAATTTTGTTGACTTCTGAGACTAAATATGTGACTGCTTTAATACATTAAACGCCTACATTTATTTTACTTTGGTCCTGTTTTTTGCCTTGTCGCTAAAAAACAGCATATTTTTCTTAGGTTTCAAGAGTTGCTGATAGTGAAAATGTTTTTCAAATATTATTTTTTGCCCAGTAAACGGCTCGAGAGCCACGCAAAGTAGAAATTAACTGTCAGTTATGCTGATTACGTACAGTCAGTTAGTTAAGTGCCATATGTGATACACGCTTTGGGCGATCATGTTTTGAAAGAAACATGACTTACTGGGCAGAAGATTATCCCGCAGTAGGTTGCCATTCCTTTCTGCGGTAGACTGGCTGCGAGCCAAGGAGATAGAACCCAGTCTGTCTTATTATTTAACCCATAACTGGAGGGAAGTGGCGGATTAATATCTTTCCCAAGGGTATAACGAATGCAGGAAATTCAACTGGAATTCGAACTCGGCTCCCCGATTCGTCGTTCTGAGTCAATATCCACTGCACCACAACGACGTACACAGGGTCAAATAATCCTCTTTTCTTTCGTTCACCATAAGTTAATAATACGTTCCAGTTAGAAATTTGTTTCCAAAAATGCAATGAAACAAACTCCAGAGAAATGTCTTCCTTGGACACTACGAACTAAACCACTTCTTGTCTATCGGAATAATGGTTCAGTGATACAAGTCTTAGTTATTAACCTATACCTGGGAGAAAAGAGGTGGTTTCATGCATTTCCCAAATATATTTGCGCGTAAGTATATATAACGAACCCGACATAAATTAGACCTCAACCCTCCGATTAAAGTTCCCAGCTATTATCCATTCCATTGCCCACAAATAAAAGCTTACAGCATCTAGTATTCCAAAGGGGTCACGTATTTATGTACTAGCCAAGCATAACGTTGCTTAACTTCTGGCCGTATGGGAGCCGGTGTTTGAACGTGATGTCAGCGTAAGTTCTGTCCTCAAGTCAAGGTTAAAATGTTATCTATCCTACGTATCCTTATAAAAAGCACTTACTTTTTTGTATGACCTTACAATAATCTAGTTCAATAACTCTATTCCTTGAGTGGCTCAGGGCCATGTATTGTGGGAACAAAAATATAAAAAATATTTTTTGCAAGTGAAGAAATGTACCTGTAAGTCAGTGAATTTCTAGTGATATATATATTTGTACAATATGAAGACCAACCTCTTGAGAAGTTCGACGTGGTGTAATTGTTAGCAAGCTTCTCTCGCTAGATTAGTTACAACAGTGTAGTGAGTTCGATCTTCACTGGGTGACTCATACTTTCGGCCTTGTGCCGCATCTAAGGTACGCTTTGAAAATCACCATGAATACCGATCTTTGACCAGCATCTACCACAAGGCAGCGAGTAGAATGCTCAACATAACTGGTAATAGAACGGTTGCAGGGTTTTAATTCAAAACTGTCCTTCTTTTAGACAGCTCTGTTTTCTCTATTTAACCCGTAACTAGTGAGGGAAATGTTGGTGATCACCCCTTTGTGCACATAAGAATGGACTCGCCTGATGTGTACATATAATCCTGCCTATACAGAGAACAGAAGGGAGTAGTAGTTTTAAAGGACAGCCGAGTAGGTGTACAGCCGCTTAATTGATCAGTAAGTTGGTGCATATTAAGTTGGAGTTGGTTTGGATATAGACTCATTAAGCGGACATATTTCTTCACTACAAGACTGTATATATTGATTCATACTAACAGTATTCATAGTATTCCTGAATTAACTAACCCGTGTCTCAGTTTGTATATTTTTGTACAATATAACTTACATTTTCTATCTCCATGCTTTTGTTATTTATTATTTTGTGTGGTTTCTCAACCAGAATCCTCAAAAGGAAGAAATGGCATTATCAGTTTCTTAAGGGAATTTGAACGAAAAAGAAAATCAAGAACCGAAATTAACTCATCACATGTCAGGACTTTCAATAATAAGCATCGACAATTAATAAGTGAGAAATTACGAGTTAATATCGATAAGTATTGCACATCCTTATGTTTCAGCAATGTTCTTATTTATAATTCTATATCCTAACAGGCGACCATCGAGTTTTTTTTTTATTAATTGTGAGTTGCCAGATTTTCTTTTTAATGAAAAAGAGTTGCTTCGCATTGTCTTCTCCATGGTTTAGATTGAGAGTTTTCCTTCTCTTAACGTGGTTGCATACAAAGTGAGAGATTCTATCTTGCCTTTCTGTTTAATATAAAGCTGAGGTGAGATCATACGGACTGATGCTTTTCCCAACATCATTCGTGCCAAAGAGAACAACGGCGTGCTGAATTCACCATCCGTCTCATTATCCGTGAGACTACCAGCACATATCTACTGTATTTACTGTATTTACTAGGCTCCCCACGCAAGCCCGGATGTGACACATGGTCATTTTAATGTGGGAATTCCCAGCCATATAGCCGGGCCAAAAATATGTCTGTCTATTTTTACCGAGTCGTGGTTCTACCCTTCGGCGGAACCACGACTGGGTTTGTGCTCTCTGCTCGGAAGCAGAGATATCTACCATCGCCAGAATTTGTTGTGCCCCTATATATGTGTCAAGAAAACTACCTCCTTTTTCATGAAAAGAAGAAAGGTTACTGGTTATGTTTTGCATTTCTTTGTGCGTAGTAATAGTCGTAGCACAGCTCTTCGTATCCTTTGTAACAACGGGGCTTTTTTCCTCCTTTTACTTCTCCAGTTATTCTCTGTTTATTCTTATCTATTAATTTGCATACGATACTACATTACACTTAAATATAAATAAGGAATTATTCATGCCAATATACCGCATTAAATTATATACTTACCTTATGCAAATAAGGTGAGGATCCAAATCATCACCCTGTTTGAGTATCTAAATCATCACTCTGTCGTGGAAGACACAGTGCGGCTCAGTTGTAGCTTCGTCTGCGAGGGCAGAGATGCATCTGAGAAAAATTAAACTGGGTAGATGCCCGGTCCCGGGGAACCCCATTGCAGCAGAGGGGTGCTTGTCACCGGGGCTAGCTCAATCGTCGGTTGAGAGGACTGGGGAATTTTTGTTCCTTAGCCCGTCTGTAAGCGGTCAGGCTCCCCACGTTAAAAAAGACCTTGTATCACATCTCGCTCCAGTGGGGTAGTAGGGTAAATATCTATACTGCATTAAATTATATATTTACCTTATGCAAATAATGTGAGTGTAAAGATCTTGTGGAAGAACCAGCCAGTACTCAACTAGAATAGAAGTTGGGTCTGACTGACCAAAATCACCCTGGGGGAAATTGGTAGGGGGTTTAAATAATAACCTGGGAGATTCCATTCTGTTGCAGGCAAGTCTATTCCGTAAGCAGTGACTGGCTGATACTTTCAGTGTGTACATTGAGCTCCATAAATATTCAGCACAATATCCACCATTTGTCTTTAGGCCACATAGGGACATGTATTCAGTTACAACCCTGTTTATTTTTGTCTGCCAACTGGACGCTAGTTGGAAACATCAGGAAGGTGTGTCTCACACTCTTGAATGTTCACCTTCCTAAAGGGAGACAAAAGGAGACAGCCATGTTGAAAGGTAAGTTATTTGATTTCTACATTGAGGATCCAAATCATCTCTTAGTTGCGTCTCTGTCCTCGAAGACAGCGTTTTATCTCTGTCCGAGGACAGGCATGCAATTGAGAAAAATTATACTGTGAGATGCCCGGTCCCGGGAACAGTGTCCCGAGGTTGCGATATCCCATTGTACCAGGTGGTAGTCCCCGGGGCCAGCGCGACTGGCGGTTGCTGGGACCGTGTAATTTTTGTATCTTGCCCGCTCGTACCCGTCCGGGCACCCCACATTAGACTTTGATCTTGTGTCGCTTCAACATTTTTTTTGTGGGTGGAAAATGTGGCCCAAAGACAAATGGTGGATATTGTACTGTACTGATAATTGACCTTCATAATAAATAAACATCATATACGCTTATTTAAAAATTAAAACAATCGATGTTCGTATACCTCGATTTACCTTAGAAAAAATAAAATAATATGCATGTAAATAATTAAATATTCTAAATCCATAACAAGATAACAAAATTATAATATAATAAACAAAGAAAATATTTTTTAAATGAAATTATTAAGAAAAGATATTTAAAATACGTCATCACTTTCTTTGAGCAATGAAAAAACACGTCCACTCCGAATATAATTATAATTTATCTTAATCCTAGTCGTATTTGGTTGAATAAATACATTGCACACATGTAAGATAGGACTATTTACAAATCAGGAAGAAATATGTCCGTGTTTAGTAATTAAAGTTCAATATAACTGATTTTTGACTAAACAAAAAAAAGATTGTCGGGAACAAGAAAGTGTTACCGAAGACGCTTGTTTTAGAACATGACTTAATATTCTTCATTGCTTTCTTTACAATTTCAAACATTGTTTTCCTTCTTTTAAGTAGGTTGTGAATCAAGGCTATCTATGCCATTTAACTCATGAGATTGTATTGGCGACAAAATTAGGCTGAAACTTCATAGGCTAAGCTACACTTATGGAATGTAACCAAGTCAGGTTTATTTTTCAACATAGTCCTCTCCCATTTGCAATCAACAACCGTCTATTATTATAACAGTGCGTGTATTACATTAGTGCAGAAGCTTTAATCCTATTTGCCAAAAAAAAAAAAAAAAGTCATCAGCAGCGGATTTAACGCCATAATCACTGCGATACTAGTTCCTAGCCAAGCGATTTTTCATGTTGGGCAATAGATGATAGTGAGATGTGGCCAAATCAGGAAAATAGGGGGGATGAGCAAACATTTTAAAGCTAGTCACTCGCAGCAGCCATTGAAAAGAAGCTGTAGGCTAGAACATTGTTCTGATGAAACTAAACTCCTTTCGTCGGTTTTTCTGAAAGTTTGGTTTTGATACTCTTTCATAACTGCTTCAACAAGTGTGCATAGTTCTCTTCATTGATAGTTTAGTTCTTTCGAAGATAGTCAATACAATTTTGCATCACTAAAAACTGCGACCAAAACCAGGTTAGCTACAAAGGCCGAGGTAAATTTTTCTTGAGAGCGGGTAAGAAGGGGTGTTTCTACTGAATGGATTGTCTCTTTGTCTCTGGCTCAAAGTGATGATCGCAACACTCATCCTGCATTTGGAAACGTTCAAGACAACCAGCTGAATATAACCTGTAACAATAGCAGATTTTCTCGTGATGTAATCAGACTAGTGCACTTTGATCAGGTGTCAGAAGACGTGGAACCCACCGTCATGCCAAGTTCATTGTGGAAAATATTCTCAACATTTTCACCGATATGGTAATAGCCTTGGCTATTTTATTTATAGTCAATATCATGTCACTCATCAACGTGTCTTGAACACGATCAATATTCAACTCGATAGTGACAGTTGCAGAACGTTCAGATAATCTTGGGTAATCGTCAAGATTTTCTCTTTTTCTCCTAATTTCAGTTGCCCTCTTTTGCACTTTTGATAAAATTGGAGTGGCATGCCCTAATGTAACAACCATGTCAGCATGAATATCTTTCAGGGGCTGAATCTTTTTTGCAGGAACTTGATCTCACAACGATGCCAAAGTTTGTCTATTTTTAAGAGAAGTCATTACTAGCTATATAAGAAGTATGTTTGGTTTGTGTGACTTTTTTAAATCATTTCACCCCAAGCAAGGCATTCCACTGCCACTATTGTGCAGGATGTTACATAAGGGAAAGCGATGAGAAAGAGTGGTTAGATATAGAAAATGTCAGAAGGAGGGTGATAAACGGGTAAGGATACCGAGGATGAGGGTTGGGTAGATGGGAAGAGTGTTTGCGAGAATGGATGCGAGCTAGTGTGTTAGATGTCTATTGACCTTACATTTAAACTCCTGGAGATTGTAGCTGTCGGGGAAGCAAGTATGTGGAAAGGAATTCCACAGGCGGGAAGTGCGAGGAAAGAAACTGTTGGGACCTAGTGGCTAATCTAGTATTTCGTGCAAATTCATACCTAGGGGGCATCAGTGATCTAAGTTAATCGGAGCAGAAGCTGTGAATGTATTTATAGAAGAGGCACAGGGAAGCCACGTCACGCAGGTGATAGAGTGGCTGCAGCCGGTCTGCCAATTCGGTATCGATCACATTACAGATTCTGCGTCGTATTTTGTTTGGTTTTGAAATGATTGATCACCCTCGCTATTCTTCCTATTCTGGCTATCATCAGTTTCCAAGCACCATAGAAAAAGACTTGACTAGGGACCAGTATTGTTGTGTTGATGATGTTATATAAGCTGTTGACTCTTTGGGCCAACAAAATGAACAGTCTCCTTTGAGCAGTCAGATGTTGGTTTACTTGAGAAGAAACAATAGAGTTATTAATAAGTAGAATTAAAATTAAGGCCTGCAAAATCTCAAACCTAATCTCGAGCATCAATCCATCATTGTGTGCCTATGAACTTTTCAGTTCACTTTCGTATAGCCTTCGGAAGTTGTAGTCACGGGTAAGGAATGTCAGTTCAAATCTGACTGAATGTTTATTAAGTGTTTCAAAACAGTGGATATCGACCCGGAACGAGAGATCGGGGTGCCGAGTTCGAATTCTAGTTGAATTCCTTTCATTCACTTACGCACAAATACCCTTGGGAAAGGTATTGATCCGTCTCTTCCCTCCAGTTAGGGGTTAAATAATAGGACTGATTGGGTTCTATAGCCTTTGCTGTTATCTAGTTTACCGCAGAAAGTAAACTTCTGCCCAATTAATCATGTTTCTTTCGAGACATGATCGCCCAAAATGTATATCACGGATGGTACTTAACTGACTGAATATAATAGTTGAAAACATGATTAAGGCTTCTACTAGGAATAAAGTGGGGGATCAGTTTCATATTGTTATGAAGTAATAAACTGACCCCCCATTAATTACTACTTTGTAATATAATGCATCTCCTTCTCCCTGTAGCTATGAGTGAAATAACAGGACAGATTGAGTTCTATAGCATTGGTTGGCAACCAGTCTACCGCAGAAAGCAATGGCAACCGATTGCGGGATAACTCTTCTGTCCAGTCAGTCATGTCTCTTTCGAGTCATGATTGCCCAGAGCGTCTATCACGTATGGCACTTGATTGATTGACTGACTGACTGACTGACTGACTGACTGACTTAAGAACTTAAGTTCGTAGAACAACACATTGAAATTTGGGTTAAATAATTAAGTGAATAAATACAAATTAAAATTGGATACTAATAATCGTTTATCATACGAAGATTTGGATTTTAATAAAACCATTTAACATAATACAATAACATTTTTTTCTTTTGTAATGTCCCTTGAGAAAGCACCATAATATCTAAATAGAACCATAATATCTAAATTTTGGATTTAGACATCCAAAATTTAGATATTATGGTTCTAACTTTTGGAAACAGCACATCAGAAAACCATTTCCTGTTTCGTTACGACTTTAAGTCCATGTTTTCTCTGCTTCTTACTTTTGATCCGTGCGTATTTGATTCGGTCATTTGCAACATCTATGAGAGGAGTGTTGGTACTACAAAAATCAAACTTCATCCACATTTTGCGTCCACTCAGTGAGTGCTGGCCGAAAACGTTATCAGATAAAGAATAGTTATTTGAATGAATGAAATGCTTTCTTTCATTTTCTTTTAGTTAAACCCTTCCCATCTATCTTTTCTCCACTCCTCGAGGAGGGAAAAAAAAAGCAAGCAAAAAATGAAAATAAAATAAAATAAAATAAATAAAAATAAAAATAAAAATAAAAAAGACCCTCGTCTATTGAATGTTCTTCTGTGTTTTCGGGACTGACTGTATTCTTTTATCACATCATTGCACTCAATGTAAAACTCCGACAAAACAATGTTATTTGGATGCACTTTCAGATCAGGCAATGTAGCTAACATAACGACATAGCAATTCAGAGTTCCATTTCAAGGAATACTGAAGGGGATCTTGTAAACATGAATAAAATATAACTTCAATGGTGCGTTTGATTTCTAAAGGGACTGATAATCGATGATCAGTCAGTCAGTTAAGTGGTATCCGTGATACACGCTTCGGGCGATCATGTCTCGAAAGAAACATGACTTACTGGGCAGAAAATTATCCCGCAGTAGCTTTCTGCGGTAGACTGGTTGCCGAGCAAGGATATAGAACCCAATATGTCCTGTTATTTGACTCATAGCTAGAGGGAGAAGATATGTTTTATATTAATGAGTAGTAATTAGTGGGGGATCAGTTTATTACTTCATAACAATAGAAAACTGATCCCTCACTTTATGCCCAGTAGAAACCTTAATCTTGTCTCCAACTATTATATTCAGTCACTCAGTTAAGTGCCATATGTGATACACGCTTTGGGCGATCATGTCTCGAAAGAAACATGACTTACTGGGCAGAATATTATCCTGCAGTAGGTTGCCATTGCTTTCTGCGGTAGACTGGCTGCCGACCAAGACTATAGAACCCAATCTGTTCTATTATTTAACCCATAAGTGGAAGGAAGTGTCGGATTAATACCTTTCCCAAGGGTATTTGTATGTAAGTGAATGCTAGGAATTCAACTGGAATTCGAACTCGGTACCCAGATTTGTCGTTCCGAGTCGATATCCACTGCACCACAACGCATAATCGATGATCAGTATTGGTAAATTGGAGGACAAGCGAGAGTACAAGCTTAATGATATATACCCGATAACTGATTTCAGCATAACATTTTTCATGCAAAGAAAGTACCCGATTTAATTAAAAATGAACTTTTTTTTAACGTTCTGCTTACTCTACTATTTAACCCATGTTAGTGAAAGAAGAAGATATGGCTTCGCAAGTTTTTCAAGAGGGTTTGCGCGATTATGAAATCTACTGGAATTCTGTCTTATCACAAGTCAAGACTTTCGATAAAAAACACCAACGAGTAATAAGTGAAAAATTGCAAAACTCAGTTGACATCGATAAGATGGCCGGAGTGTACATCGGCCGAAACGTCGCACAAATGGCAACCAAGATGATGACAATAGTCTGAATAATGTAAACAGTGTAAATACTACCTCATCTAAGAAATATAGACAAATACTGCATCATTTCATCAATTCACTCACCGATGTCCAAAAGGACAGACGTCCCCGTGAATGTGTCATTCAAACGTGACTTGAGCCTAGAGATTTGAGATTTTAAATACCTGGCTACAATAGAAGCAACACAATTTTGGAAGAATTCTTAAAGTGAATTAACTGAACTTGAGTATTATAAATGTAATTAGAACAACTATCTCCGTGAACTAAATAAAGACTTCGGTTCAATAACCAAGGTATACCACCTGAGAAAGTGCAGAGCGTACAACAGCCGAAACGTCGTGAATATTGCACTAAAGATGAGAACATCTGGTGTAAATACTTATTGATACTTATATGAACAAACGTTTATTGTATAATGTACAAAGTTATAAACATATACACGTGTGTGTGTGCTGAAAAAGGCCGCTGCGTACAACGCCCGAAACGTCGTAAAAATGGCAATAAAGATGAGGACAATAGTCTGAATAATGTAAATAGTGTAAATACTACCTCATCTCAGAATAAACGCTTTGCTAGCCTAATCATAAAATTAATGTTACAAAATTATTATTATTGTTATTAATGTTACAAAATACCTCAACATATTAAGATACATCTTAAGATATCACCGGAAAATAAACAAAGAAAAACGTCTCCTACCTGACCATAAAATCGTACATCTACGTAACATATATATATATATATATATATATTACGCTCTCACACCTTGATTGAGCACTCTAGAAGAATGGTAGACTTTGAAAAAACAGTAGTTATTCATTCATTAATGAATTAAAAGCACGCTAACTACTGGGGTATGATACATATTGCGCTAAACGTCTGCCCTTTTCTACCGAGTGCAAAAATCAGGTTGGGTTTCAATCCTGGCTAGGAGCAATCGGATGTCTAACCGTAGTGATGAGCTGTAATACAGCGATACAGATCTGTCATTTTGCTGTCAGTCAGTCAGTTAAGTGCCATACGTGAAACACGCTTTGGGCGATAATGTCTCGAAAAAAGATATGACTGACTGGGCAGAAGATTATCCCGCAGTAGATTGCCATTGTTTTCTGCGGTAGACTGGTTGCCAGCCAAGGCTCTAGAACCCAATCTGTCCTGTTACTTAACCCATAACTTGAAGGAAGAGACGGATTAATATCTTTCCCAAGGGTATTTGCGCGTAAGTGAATGCAATGAATTCAACTGGAATTCGATCTCGGCTCCCCGATTTCTCGTTCCGAGCCGATATTCACTGCACTGCTGTACATCAATTATTAATGGTATTTTGGAGATTTCAGTTTATAACAACAAAGATAAAAATATTATTTTAAATCATTCGCAGAATTAAAACTTAAATTCTAGTTTAATGCATAGAACTGATGTCTTTAAGATGCTAAAATATACAAATCATCCTATTAGAACGTATAGCTGTTTTGTTAAATGTAAATTTTCTTATGTGGATGTTTAATATTGGCTTGTTGTAAGTATTACAACATATGAACGTGTAATGACGAAAACGCCTAGATCTAAGTTGTGGTCATGAATTTCTTTGCGAATTTCTTAAAGCCCGAGATGAAGTGTCACTACTCATCTAAAAGTTCTTTGCATCAATATTCGATTTCAAAATAACAACCGATACACTTTCCGGTTTTCATAAAATTATCTGAATTCTGAAAATGTGTAATGTCATTACTCGGTGATTTATTTGAACCTATAGTCTTACCTTTGTTCTCACAGTGACAACGGTTCGGCCGATGTGTTTCCCGGCTTCACGGTTGAGCAGCCTGGTCATTACTGCAGTTACATTTAATGGATCGTCTTTACAAGAATTGTTCTTAATGTAATTAATCATATCAGAGGCAGCAAAGAAACGAACCGCATGTTATGTTCGCCCATACACTGTAAACACGGAGCAATGTGACTGAAAATGGACCTTGATAAAATCCATTCGACTATTTCAATTGGGAACACACCAAACGCTTCCAAAGTCAGTAAACATTGTCTAATTCGGTTCTCAACGCTGATAAATGACTGCTTTCCCGCCTTTTGCCCAACGGGGAAAAAACGACAAAGATCTGTTTCTCCTTCTCTTGTTTTCGATAACTGTTCTATTTCTACCATGGAAGCCATATTAAAATAAGTGATCTGGATCGAAGACATGGCGAAGAAACTGAAGATATTCTCGATTTGTATAACAAATCTTTCTTTATTTTAGTCTTTTTTTACATCTCATCACCATTATCAATTCCGGCCTGTTATATTCCGTTTTAAAATTTAAAGTATTCTAACGAAATTGGATTAAAATCATGTTGAATTTGCTTTCGTTTTTCTCAAACTGTATGATATGAGACGTTAGCATTCAGTCAGTTAAGTGCCATACGTGAAACACTCTTGGGCGATCATGTCTCGAAAGAGACATGACTGACTGGGCTGAAGATTATCCCGCAGTAGGTTGCCATTGCTTTCTGCGGTAGACTGGTGAATTATATTATTCTATTAATAAGTAGTAATTAGTGGGGGATCAGTTTATTACTTCATGACAATAGAAAACCGATCACCCACTTTATGCCCAGTAGAAGCCTTAATCATGTTTTTATTATATTCAGTCAGTCAGTTAAATGCTAAACGTGATACACGCTTGCGCGATCATGTCTAGAAAGAGACATGACTGACTGGGCTGTAGATTATCCCGCAGTAGGTTGCAGTAGGTTGCCATTGCTTTTTGCGGTAGACTGGTTGCCAGCCAAGGCTATAGAACCCAAACTGTCCTGTTATTTAACCCATAACTGGAAGGAAGAGACGAATTAATACCTTTCCTCGGTTTCTCGTTTCGAGCGTATATCAACTGCACCAAAACGCACATCATTATCTACACTAAACTTGTCATCATTTGTTGCTGTAAGCATCCCAATTTAGCAACCGTTGATGTCTCTGGTCTTCATCATTCCGCTTGTCGATGCAGATAAACCTGATTTTTTTTAAAATAACACTTTATTTAATCTAAGGGGGTGGATTCTTCTCGTTCTGCCGAGCACACTTAGTACTTTGCTATTTTTTCATCCATTTTTTTCTGCTTTTCTTTTCTAATTCGATTTCATTTTATATGTGCGTTGTGCCGTGAAAGATATCTCTTCGGAAATAGTAATCGGAAAGCAGAGTTCGAATTCCAGTTAGGTCCGTTACATTCTCTTGCTCCCAAATATCTTGGCATAGGTACAAATTCATCTCTCTCCCCAAACGTTTTCTGAATAGCAGTATAGATTGGTCCTATAGCCTTGTTTGTCAACTAGACCACCACAGAAAGCTACAGCATCCTACTTCGGCGACCTACTGCGGCAACCTAGTTAGTTATGAATCGAAAGAGATGTGATCACCAAAGTGTGTATCACGTATGTCAGTTAAGTAACTGACTGAATCTTCTAGAACTTAAATATCCAACAACAGATCTTCATTTTCAGTCCAAATATGCACAATGTAAATAATAATGACTCCTCATTCAAAAAATTCACATTAAAATACGAAATATAAAGAAATAATAGACATTGCAAAAAATATGTCATTTATAAAATAAATAAATTATAAAATAGGAGAAGTGAAAAACCTCAAACCTCTGCCAAGGAAATACCGACATTATCACAGCGATTAACAAAAGATGATTATTTACTTTACTTTTAAAATTATCATTTTTGTCTTCAAGAAAAATAGAAAGTTTTTAAAACTAATGCTTTTAAATAACGCTGCTTATTTTCTAAGATGATAGGTAATTTTTAGTTAAATTTAATTTTAATTTAATTGTATCTTACAAGAATGTTTTTTACATTTATTTGTCCGTGGTCCTTGGATATATATATATATATATATATATATATATATATATACTTAATTTTGAAAGATCTTGCCTCGTGTTTGCTCTTTGACAAATATTAATCTCCTCATAAAAAAGTAAAACAAGTACGGTCCAACCTCTACGCTCTTTTTTTTCTTCTGGAAAAAAATAATTCATTTTTTAAACTCACGAATTGATGAATTGAAAATGCATTTGCGTCCCATAATATTTTGGGAGTCCAAGTTAGAAAAAAAAAGTAATGGAAAGGCCGATAAAATTATTTAATGTTTATAATTAAGTTGTTCTGAGCGACTGCCAAGTCCAAATATTGTTTGCAAAGTTTCGTTCTGTACAAAAGTTTTTGGGATGTGAACCAAAACTTAAGATTCATCGAACTTTGATGATGCTCTAAATTCATTAGCGAAAAACAGCCGACAGCAAGGTGCTCCGGAATAGGTAAATATATTAAACACGTCTGGATCTATGATATGTGGTCACTTATAAAAAGACCGAGGATATTAGCAAGATCGTCCGAATCCTGATGAACAGAGCGAGAAGCAGAATCAAGTCAGAGAAAGAACGAGAGCAGTGCGGTTTTTTCAAAGACACTGGAACAAGGAACGCTATATTTATGATTAGGATGCTTTCTGAAAGGGCAATACAAATGAAGAAAGACTTGTACCTATGTTTTATTGATTATGCAAAGGCGTTTGACAAAATACGCCACAAAGAATTGATGGAGATACTCAGTAGCTTCGACATATTTGGGAAAGACCTAAAAGTAATCAAGAATGTCTACTGGCAGAAAACTGCCTGCATAAGTACAGATAACGAATTCAGCAATAATACTAAGATTGAAAGGGGCGTAAAACAAGGATGCGAAATTTCATCGGATCTATTTAACTTATAAAGCAAGACTATTCTGAGAACTCTAAAAATTATGCCAGGATTCGTCATCGGAGGCTACAATTTAAACAATATAAGGTACGCAGATGATACAGTGCTGATAGCAGACACAGAAAGAAAACTACATGACTTCCTACAAAAGGTAGCTTTAGAGAGGGACAAGAAAAGACTATAAATAAACTGCAAGAAAACTGAATGCATGATCATCAGCAAAAAGGGCAGTCCAAAATGTCAATCACAGGTGAGGGACTCTAAAATCAAACAGGTACAGAAATTTAATACCTAATAAGTGTTCTAACAGAAGACAGAAAATGCGACACTGAGATCCGAAGGCGAATTTGCATGGCGAAAGAGACATTCCAAAAGTTGAGTAAAGTTTTAAGAAACAGGACAATTTTGCTAGAAACCAAAAACAGAGTACTGGATTGCTATGTGATGTCGGTTCTTTAATATGGCAGTAAATGTTGGACAATATCTTCGAAGATGAAGGAAAAACTTGAAGCAGTTGAAATGTGGTTCTACAGAAGGATACTGCGGATATCATGGACCGAGCATGTGAGCAATGATGAGGTTTTGGAAATGTTGGAAACGTAAAGGAAATTAAAACTGAGCATTAAGAAGAGACAACTGGGACATGCAACGAGGAAGGAGGGCTTGGAGAACCTGATACTAACAGGCCGGATAGAGGGAAAAAGAAACAGGGAAAGCAGCGGATAACATTTGAAGAACCTGATAAGGTGGATGACGGAACGAGGGTTTCATGGTGCAACAGGAGAAATCGTGCTAAGAGCCACCTGGGACATGGAGGTGTGGAAAGCCATGATCGCCTACGTCCTGAAAGGACTAGGCACATAAAAGAAGAAGTGTGTGTATTCTAGACGCTCTTAGCAAAAAGTACAAAGTAAATAGTTTAGCAAATGCTACAAGTAGACTTTCACGACATAAAACTAATGTGTTACTGCAATATATCGCAAAAACTAATACGTAATAAACGACTATGTTCAACGTTAAAGACCGTGCTGACAAGGCTAGATCTATTTACCTCGTTAAGAATATTGTCCTTATTTTTGTTGTCATATTCATAATGTTTCGACCATTGTACGCTCCGACCTTCTTCAGGTAATTAGAATTTCAAATCAAACCCTTCGTCCACCGAGGAAGATTGTTCTAGTTCTACGTGATATTCCAATTCCAGATATCACAGTTTCAGTATATTTCCCTTCAGTAAGTCAACTCCCCACAAAGATTTGGTTCCTCCTCTGCTGTGGTTAAATACTGAACTCGCAATTCTTTGGGGACAGGTCACTGGACTGCTTTAAGCAACGATTATATTTCGTGGATAAATAAAGGTTTCGGTTCAAAATTCGGATCTCCTGAAGAAAGTCGGTGCGTACAACAGCCGAAATATTAGGGATATGACAACAAAGGTGTGGACAACAGCCCGAACAATTTAAATAGTGTGAATATTTACAATACGTCATCTCAGAAAAATAGACATATATTGAGGGATAGATCAACAAAAATATCTGAGCTGAGCTCAGTGGAAGAAATATTGTGCGTGTAGAGGGATCATCGGGGTAATATTCATTTTGAATACTAAAAAATGGAATGAAATTCACATATATATGCTCAACAACTGTAATGCGTTCACAAAAATTTGGTCAAAATGTGTCTTGCGTTTGTCAGTGTTCTCTTCCAGGACAACACAAACCTGAATGTAGAACGGATAACCCATTAAAACAATTCGAAATTCGGTCTATTCTAACCCAGCCCTCATTTTCACCCGATTTTACCCCAACTGGTTATTAGCTTTTTTGACTGCTGCTAAATGTTTTGAAAGGAAAAAACATTTCTTTAATGAAAACTAGATTCAAGCGTTCGCAAAAAAAAAAAAGTAAAAAAGAAAAAAAAATGCTGTCAATGAGGGTATCGAAGAATTGCCCGGTAGCAAACTAGTGCAAATAATCGGGTGTACATACAGGGTATCTAGAAGTAGGGGACAGTAAAGTATAACATTTATTTTGAGTTACATATAAAATTATATTTATTAATGCAATTATTTAATTAACAATTAAATATATATACAGATTGAATCAAAAGTAGGTGGACAGTAAATTATAAACTTTGAGTTCAAAAAAAGAAATTCATTAGGGTCAATTTTTTTCATGAGTATTTAAATTATTTGCCTTTCTGGGCTCTCTAAATTATCTGAAAAGAGAACAGATTAAATTTAGATATTATTTTTTATTCAATTTAAAATAATATAACACAAATGCCATAGTAATAATGAACACCATTGAGTAATGCTAAAGAACGCTTACTTATCTAAAATAATTTCTCGATTATTAGGGCCGATAGATATGAATAAATATACTGTTTAATTATACAAGGTAACAAAAAAGTTCTGTCCGTTTTTTGATTAGTCATTGAATAAAGTTGAAATATATACGAAATGCGTGTAGCAATCGTTTTCAAATTCGGACAGCCGTAAGTAGGAACATTGGACGTTTTAAAAAAACCGCGCACCGTGACCGGTCATCATTTACAAGCCAGAGAGCTGTGAGAAGGATGGAAGTGTCTAGCGATCTCGTTCGGGGCTGTTTGCTTTACGACTTCAAAGTGAGCGTATCAGCAGCTACATCAAGTCGCCGCATATGTCAAGCGTGTGGGGATAGTGCTATGGGTGAACGTACTGCAAGGCTTTGGTTTCGAAGATTCAAGCCGGAAGATTTGTCTCTCCATGATGAGCCTCGCAGTGGATGACCACAGGTCTTGAATGACGCAGTCCTGAAGGCGGCCATTGAAGAGGACAGTAGTATAACGTTTGGTGAACTTGCAAGACATTTTAACCTTTCTGATAAAACATTTAGACTTCTCCTTCACCGCCTAGGTAAGACGTACAAACTGAGCAAGTGTGTTCCGCAAACGCTGTTAGAGGTCCACAAAGGACAACGAGTGGTAGCATTCTCGCCACCGTACCGCATCCTTATTCAATCGAGTGCTTACCAGTGATGAAAAGCGGGTTCTGTACGAAACTTCCAAGCGTTCCAGACATTGGTTGTCTCTTCAGGATGCTGTCCCTCACACCGCAAGACCGCCTATGCACCCACGTAAAATTATGCTTTCAGTCTGGTGGACAGGTCGTCAAGTGGTTCATTATGAACTGCTACCAACGGGCCAAACGGTCACTGGAGACCTATACTCGCAGCTATTGAAACGTGTGCAATGAATCGCAAAGGTGTGCTTTTCCTCCATGACAACACCCGGCCGCATATTGCCCAAGTAGTCAGGAATACCATACAGCAAATTGGGTGGCAGACTTTGTGCCATCCACCTAATTCACCTGACCTTGTGCCATCCGATTACCATCTCTTCCACTCCCTGGATAATCATCTTCGTGAGAAATCCTTCACCAATGAAGCAGACTTGCACAAAGCCCTCACGGTCTTCTTTGCGGCAAAATCCCCGAGTTCTACCGCAGAGGCACTGAACAGCTGGAGAAACGTTAGCGGAAGGTGCTGAATGCCAATGGCGATTATTTCGAAGACTAAATATAAGTTACACATACAGTAAAGCGTTTTCTTTTTTTTTCCTTTAAAAACAGACAGAACTTTATTGGTTACCTTATAATAAACAGATTATCAGCTCAGATACCTGTATCTATCAAAAAAATGTTTAAACAAATAAATAAAGAAATATATCGGAATTAATCTCTTAACGGATTTCATAAAATTCTTCTTCTTCTTGTACACTGAATCCTTCAGGATGTAGGCGATCACGAACTTCTACTTTGCTCTGTCTCTTGTCGCTCACAAAATTCTTCCTTTTATATCTCACCCAAAGCCCCCCTTTCCATCCATTTGCTCAGACCTATCAAGTATGACCCGTGCTGCTTTCTCCTATCTCTCTCTCTCTTCCTCTATCCGTCTTTTGAGTATTAAATTCTTCTGGTCCTCCTTCCTCAGTACGTGTCCCAGGAACCTCTGCTGTCTCTTCCTGATGTTAAGTATGAGTTTTCCTCTCCAATACATCAAGGTCGCTTACATGCTCAGTCTATGGTATCCTCAGCATCCGTCTGTAAACCATATTTTTGCTGGCTCAAGCTTCCTTTTCATCCTTGATGAGCTTGTCCAACATTCACTTCTATTCAGCACCGACATCACAAAGCAATTCAACAATCTTTTCTATGTTTCAAATGAGTTTTTCCTGTTTCTCAGTACTGGTTAGCTATTGAAATGCGTCTTTGGCCATGCCAATGCGTCTTTGGATTTTAATGACACACTTTCCATCATCTGCCGCAAATGTTCCCAGTTCATTAAATTTCTTTACTTGTTTAATTTAATTTCTCCGGCCTGTAGTTGGGATTTTGTCGTCTTCTTTTTGCTGATGACCATGCATTCAGTTTTCTTGAAGTTTATGCTTAGTCCTTTCTTTTTGCTTTCTCTTGCTACCATTTGTAGGAGATACTGCATTTCTCCTTACCGTGTTTGCTATCAGCACTGTGTCATCAGCGTATCTTACATTGTTAATATTGTGGCAGCTAATGACGAATCCTGGAACGGATTTTATTTCTCTCAGAATTGTTTCTCTGTATAAGTTGAACAGATTCGGTGAGAAAACACATACTTGTCTTATGCCTCTTACTATGTTTGTATACCTGCTGAATTCACTTCCCATCCGTACGTCAGCGGTTTGCTGCCAATATAGATCCTTGATTATCCTATGTATTTTCGTAAAATTCCGGGTTGTCGTGCAATTTCATCTAATCTTTGTGGTGTACTTATAAGGCACAGATAAAGGTCCTTCTGCATTTGTACTGGTCTTTCAGAGAGCATTCTGAGCATGAATCTCGCATTCCTCGTTCCAGTATCTTTAACGAAGCCACACTGTTCGTGTCTTCTCTCTGAGCCAATTTTGCTCGTCAGAACCCGGATGATGAGTTTTGTTATGTGTCTCATTAAACTGATTGTTCAATGCAATTCACATTCCTTTGTACCTGGCTTTTTAGGTAGTGCTATAAAAATTGATCTGCTTAGGTCCTCCCGTATATTGTCGCTGTCGTAGGTTTCGTTTGTTATTTCTGCAAGACTGTCTACGCCAAAGCCTTCTAGGGACATCTACATCTCTATTACAATCCCGTCGAGTCCTGCTGCTTTATTTCTCTTCAATTTGGCCATTGCCTATTCCACTTCGGTTTTTAATATATCTGGTTCAACCGTATTTTTTGTGTAGTGTTGGTTGCTCTCTTTTTTGTGGACGAGATCAACAATTTACTCATCCAATCTATGAAGTGTTTTTTTTTCTAGAACGAGTGTCCTATCCTTTGCTTTTATACTTCCTTTTGCTGAGAATGTCATTTGTCATGTTAGTTCCTTTTTGATAATCACTTCACTTTTTTTGTCATGCTTAGTTTTCTCTACGTCGGAGCATTTGTCGTTCCGCCATTTTTTTGGAACCTGTCTTCATTTGCTCTTTATTTCCTTGTGTAGTTTCTTGTATTCCGTTCCATATCTTGGCATCGTTTTCTGTCTCTTTTGCATCATGTCAAAAATCTCTTCAGTGATCCACTTGTTTTTCTTCCGACGTCAGTTTTCTTTTGGGACCATGTCGTTCGCTGATGTTACAAGAGATGCTCTTAGTGCATCATATTTTGTTCTTCCGTTTTCAATTTGTTCGCATTTCGTTTTCAAGCTCTCCGTATACATGTCCTGCAGGTTCGAGTCGTTCACGAGTCTATTGTCCTGCAGTTTTTAGCTGTTTGGTATCTTTTTATCTCTTGTTTTTTCTTTAATTTACATAAAAAAAAATGGTAGATGGTCACTTTTGCAATCAGCACCTGGGTAGGCTTTGCAGTGAAGGACTGCGTTTCTGAAACTCTTGTTGATAGTAATATAATCAATTTAGATCTTACTAATTCTTTTGAACTTTTCCATGTCAATAGTCTTCTTGAGTAAATTTGGAACCAGGTGTTGGTTATTGTCTGGTCATTCGCTGTGCAACATTTGACCCATTTCACACCACGGCTCTTGCGAAGTCCTAGTCCAAAAATCGCCGACCTTTCCACCTTCTCTCACATGTTCGGTGCATTGTGTCCTTAGCACTCTTCCGTAGAACCACGTTTAGGTTGCTTCATATCTTTGTTCTTAGACTACCCTGCATAATTGAATGAAATATAATTGTAAGTTTTATTTAAACGAATAAAATCGATAAACAAAAACGGAAAATTTTTATGACTCAACCGTATGTATTCGTTCTTTATTCTGTGTAGTGTTTTGTTACATTGATTATCCGTGAAGTATATGAACACGGCGACTACAGTTTTCATATGTCTTTGATCTCATCGGGTAGATAGTAATCATTTTAGTGTCAAGTTCAATTACGTCGAAATTAGATAATAACAAATTATGATTTGTTTATTTTTCTTATAATACTCGCAAATATTTGGAGATATTTTTGTTCTTAGTGACAATTTACAGCTTCTGTCACTGCTGTTACCAATCTCTTATCTTTTACGCCGACAGTAACTGGTGTCTTTCTTTGGAGATCAAGTGATTGCAAACATTTTCATTACTTCAGAACTTAAACCATGTTCTGCCGTCTCGACGGTTTCGATTCAAAATCGGACCCCCCTTTCTTATCCCACACTTTGCAAAGGATTACGTCTACATGTAACCCTAGTTACCGAACGATCAGCGAATTTTAAGCAACGTTGATCCTGTTCAGTACCTAGATGAGTAACCGTTTAACTTCGATGTTCGGGTGGTATTTGTTAATCGGAGAGCCGAGTCCAAATTCCTGTAGGCATCTTGAAGGTTCTGGGGAGCACGGAACGACCACTTTATTTAGTTTTTGACATTAAATAACCCTCAGATGTGCTGATATTCCACTGCACAAAATCAAACACGCAAACCAATTCCGGTTGGGGTCTTTATATTCACTTACGGTCAAAATACTCTTGGAAAATGTATAAATAATCCACCTTTTCTCACCCAAGCTGTGGGTTAATTAGTAAGACTCGTATCACAAAACCATCATTATCTAAAAGAAAAACATTTCACAAGCTAAAATTATTCTCTGGCATTAAAGAACCCGCAAATCTCTTGATAACCCGGAGGAAACGAAGCAGCCAAGGTTTTTTATGTTATTATTAGAAGGTTGATGTTCTGCTTGTTGTGTAAAACTTATGGATACAAAATTGGAATAAGCGTAGAGAGTTCAAATATCGTTATATTTAATCTTTTTTGCATTGATACCTTTAGAAAAAATACATTTTTCTTCATGAAGTTATGGACTAAATGGCAAGGTTGATCCCCAGGTGTAGGTAATACTCGACAAGATGAATAACTTTGAATTAAATACCCTGGAGACTGAAGCGGTTAATCTATTCAGTATCTTTCCCAAGATGTCATATATATATATATATATATATATATATATATGTGTGTGTGTGTGTGTGTGTGTGTGTGTGTGCGTGTGTATGTGCGCGCGCGCGTGTGTGTGTGTGTTTAGGCAGCAACCTTTTTTGGCATGTCAGTTTTAATAACGGTTGACAAAATGTTCATTAGAACGTGAAAATTATCCAAAACGGAATTTTTTATGTTGTAATGTCACGATCATGCACGTGTTTAAACAATGAAAAACTGTATTTTCTATAAACATTTTAGAACATTACTACAGTATTCATGGCTGATTCTATTAATTGACGGTTTGATTATTTTAGATAAATATTGACTCGAGGATCTATAGTTTGCTTTTGTTGTTTTCTTGGTGTAGGATAGTTGTGTTATCGATCATTATAATATATACAGAAATCATTATAATGTATACAGAAATACTTTTGTAAATGTCTAGAAATAGACAAATGGTCAGGCATGTGTAATGTAAAGCGTCAAGTAAATGTAGTTGCTGTAAATCCAACATATATATTTGTTTTTCTCGGAGATACATTCTCCCAAGGAACATTTGAACTGATATACAATTGCTTATTTTACATCTGCTTGTGGGAAGAAGTTATTACGGACAATTAAATTATAAAAATGATAAAAAGAATATTTTTACTGCTTTAACACGTTTATGACCACGACATTAAAACATAAAGAATAAATCTATTTTGAATAGTTTTCACGTTTTAATGAACGTCAAGCGATTCGGGGTTATTTTTTGTTACCTCGATTTACACGCCTGAAGATGATCTCGGAAAGAGATTGAAAGTAATTAGGAACATCGAGAAATGAATAATAAAATCAACTGTGAAAGTTTCAAAGTTGCAGATCATTTCTTATATCTTTCAAGTATAAGATTATCCGTGAGTATGAACAGATCTTACTAAAAATGAAGACACAATGTTTGCAATTAATTTTATCGGACACACACACACACAGATATATATATATATATATATATATAAAACTAAAAAAAAAACTCATAAACACTAATATCTCTCCGACAGACTTCAACAAAAGAATTAAATTTATCATATATTACGCTAAATCCACAACATCCAACTCAATCGTCTGCAACGACTCCTCCCCAACTGTTAGCGATTTGCAAAAAAACAATGTAGTGTATAAATTCAAATGCCCCTTTTGAGAATGTATCTCTAACAAACTAAATAATACCTACATTGGACATACTACTAACTCGCTTTCGCGGAGACTTACATTGCACTTAAATGAAAATTCTAACATATTCCGACATTTAAAACACCACGGCTATCAACACACACTTCTTAGGAAAACACTTGTTGAAAATAGATATATACTTAGACAAGAAAATAATAAACGAAAACTTAAAATTCTAGAAGCTATCTACATCAAACAGTTTAAACCTAGCTTAAATAAAATAAATTTCGACACCTCCACTAACATACTTCAATGCCTATAATCGACGGGAGAGGTCATAGTCATTATACTTACCCCCTACACCCATAGTAGTAGCAGTTCCCAGGCCAATCCCCTCATGCCACTATCAGTCAGTTAGTTAAGTGCCATACGTGAAACACGCTTGGGCGATCATGTCTCGAAAGAGATATGACTGACTGGGCAGAAGATTATCCCGCAGTTGGTTGCCATTGCTTTCTGCGGCAGACTGGTTGCCGACCAAGGCTATTACTCTGACCAAAAACCCACTACCACTGTTCCTTCTCGGCCTGCGGTCATGTGCGATGCAAAAAAATGGACCTGTTTAATTTTCTCTGTATAACTCCAATCTGTTAATAATCTAAATGTTCTATGTTCACTGTATATTAAATGTTCATCCTTTGATAATGGCTTATGTAAGTCGAAAGCTCAGACCTGATAAAAAAATCAACAATTATTGCGATTTCTTGTCGTCTTTTCATGACAACACTATCAAGCTAATCAGATCATTACACAAAATAAATAGACAGAACTTGTCTATATTATTCAATGAAACCTGTATTAATGAAAAAATGCTGCAAAAATACACACACAATATATATATATATATATATATATATATATATATATATATATATATATTGTGTATTTGGGCAACAATCTCTCTTTCACACAGGTTTCATTGAAAATGAGAGACTAGGTATTATCATTAATTTTTTATATAATTTTTTGTATAAATATTTTCTGTTCGGAACTCATATTATATAAGAATTGTCCAAAGCTTTTGTAGTTTCGTGCACTTTCGTCTATACTTTTAGCCATTATCAAGAATTAATTTTGTTTTACTTATAAATAAACATGTGGAAATTTTATGCTTATAGGGTCTTGAGTATTTTAAGTTCTGAACACAGTAGCCATATTGTTACGGTGGTCATAATTGATGTTATTAGGTGTTGGATTTCTCTTTTTTATTAGGAAATGCCGCAATTATTTTTAATCTTCTTTTGTATGTGGATTTTGCTATTATGTATGTATTATCAACGAGGATATCAAAGATAGGTCCTGGCATATCTCGATGTGTGTTTAAATGAGATCGGATGGAAATGTTGTGGGAAAGGTGCAAAACTGTGGGAAAGGTTCGAAGTCAATCCATTGTCATTTTTGTGGTGGTATAGCCAATGTAATTGTTTACGGATTTGAGGAACAGTTCTTCAAGGGATATATAAATTCGTAAACGACACTGGTTCTTTGCAGGTTAGATTTAGCAGGTGAGTTATGATTATTGATAAAAGGGTTGGCAGTTTTGAATTTATTATAATAGATAATTTAACTTTCTTGTTTGAATTGATTGGTGTTACATAATCTCGGGTGATACAGCGAAGTAAAAATTCATCCTGTCTATAGTTATTGAGCATTTGATTTTTGTAAAAAGTATTAACGTTTTTTTTTGTTTTTTTTTGTTTTTTTTGTCTGCGTCTTTGTGGTTGCTACTGGTTACGCTACGAAGAAAGACTTTAATGTGGTAATCAAATAAATAATTTGGAAAGCCGTTGGTGATAAGCATTTCTTTCAAATTATGTATTTCTTTATTTCTTTATTTTTATTTATATAGATCTCCTGTCAGGCTTACGTTTCAATCGCTCTCGATTTCGTTGAACAATATTGAGGAAACGTCGGGTCAGTTCATTATCTTTACAACCAGTTATTAAACTTTATTTCAGTTGTGAAAACTCTTGCCACGTTTTTCTCTTTAACAATGACTTATTATTTTAATTTTTTCAATAATTATGCCATTGAGTAGTGAAGAATATATATATTCTCTATTAAAATAAAGATATTTGTGTATTTATTTGTGTATATATATATATATATATATATATATATATATATATATATATATATATATATATATTGTCTTCTGCTGCGCTCAGAAGGGAGAAACTGTCAGGTAACAGCTAATAATAGTCTCACAAAGAATTTTGACATCAATTTTGATGACAGGTGTACACCCGTTTATCATAATTTTTAACGTAATTAAAAAAAAATTAAAAAAAAAATCTTCATCGTAATTATTACCCAACTTCCCAGAAAACAACACGTTGTCTTGCAGCGGATCACTGTGTCCTGATTGGCCATCAAATCGCAAAATTCAAAATACGTCAAAGAAACGTTTTTTTTTCCACAGCTAAAGAAAAAATCGTTTCTCTGAGCCATCCAACGTGACTGGATTCAATATTTAAGGATGGTCTCTAACCGGTCACGGCGGTCAGTCAGAGAAGGCAAGTTGCTGACACACATCTAAAATGTAACCTACTTCAAATCAACCCGTAGATAAGGTCAGGTTGCACCTTGTTCTCTTTCTCCTTATCTTACTCAACAATTACTGCTACGAACATTTTCGACGAACACTTGATACCTTCAGTTTCTCATTGAACATTTCTACAAATTCTTGATATTCTTTCTTATAATAAATTTCTATTTTTAACATTCAAAATGAAGTTTTCTTTTAGTTATTTTGATGATGTTTTGTAAACACGTGTTTTTATAAACGTAAAAATAAATGTATTTTAAAAAATAAATATGCATAATAAGTCTATATTATTTAATATATATATATATATATATATATAGTGTTAACGACTTCATCATTCACACAAAGATAATTGTACCCGACAGTCGAACTTGCGATAGCATTTTTATAATTTATAAATAAACAAACAGAAGTGGTAATGTCATTAGCTATCATAACACTACCAACGCCATTAGTGACGCAGAAAAGAAAAACAAGTTTTTGTTACATTACTGCCTGTACTTTTATGTTTGTAGTTACTAAAAAAATGTTATCTATGATTCAGTCAGTTAAGTGCCATACGTGATACATGCTTTGGGGATCATGTCTCGAAAGAGATATGACAGACGGGGCTGAAGATTTTCCACGGTTGATTGCCATTACTTTCTACGGTAGACTGTTTTCCAAACAAGTGTATAGAACCCAATCTGTTCTGCTATTTAAGTCATTGTTAGAGAGAGAAAAAAAACGGATTAATACATTTTCCCAAAAGTCAGTCAGTTAAGTGCCATACGTGATACACGCTTGGGAATCATGTCTCTTTCAAGACATGACTGACTGTTCAGAAGATTATCCCGCAGTAGGTTCTCATTGCTTTCTGCGGTACACTCGTTGCCAGCCAAGGCTATAGAACCCAATCTGTCCTGTTATTTGACCCATAGCTGGAGGGAAGAGACGGACTAATACCTTTCCCAAGGGTATTTGCGCGTATATGATTGCAACGAATTCAACTGTAATTCGAACTCGGCTCTCCGATTTCTCGTTCCGAGTCTATATCTACGAGACCACAACGCACATTCTTTCCCAAAGGTAACTGCGCATAAGTGAATGCAATGAATTCAACTGGAATTCGAACTCGATTCTCCGAATTTATTCTTCCGAACCAGTATCTACTGCACAACAACGCACAACCTATTAGCTATGTGTAAATATCTAACGATGTAGTCGGAGAAATTTTATGACAGGCATGACTAGCTTCTCCTGCTTGTATGACATGGTTCAAAATCGTTTTGTTAGACATAGGGTCTTCTAGCCGCCTTGACTCAGGGCTGCACTACCTTTTCAAACCACTTGATGTAAGGGCGTTTTTTTTTCTTGTCAGAACGATCAAAGTGAGTTTTTCGTACCTTTTCATTATTAGAATCACCCAACTTTTTCCAAATTCTCATCATTGTCCTCAGACTGACACTCAGACACATTGAAATGTTTGTATTGAAGATTCCGGCACGAATGCCAAGCAGTACAGTATGTCGTTTCCAAATTTCTGGAGGGGCGAATTGCTTTATGGTGCAATTTTTCTCACAGGCAATGCCCTACTAAGCCTGTTATACTGTTGTATTCGACAGAATAGAAAACAAACAACGCGCATGTGCAAAACAAAAATATAAAATGACGATAATTTATCTTTCACACCTTGTATATAAGATTCTATGAGTGATGCTGCTAGTTAATTACAAAATTTGTATTCAGCTAAGCGTCCACGATGATATCATAATTATACATTTGGGGAAATCCAAACTTGATTTTTTTTTATAATCACTTCACCCCAAGCAAAGAAGGACCACCCTGGTAAACAGGGTGTAACAGTGAGAAAATGGCAGTTGAGGTTGCATTTAAACTTTTGGAGATTGTAGCTAGGGTAAGAAAAGGAACTGAAAGTAAAAGAGGCGGTTACATTTAACCATTTTGACAGTAACAAGTGGGGCCTAGATGCTCATCTCGCAGCACGAGTAAATACGGTCAAGGAAGCAGGGAAAAAATACCTATTTAGTTTGCTGTTCATCATAAAAATGATAGTATTAATTAGGATGTGCGTTGTGGTACAGTAGATATGGACCCGGAACGACAACTCGGGGAGCCGAGTTCGAATTCCAGATGAATCCTTTGCATTTACTTACGCGCAAATACCCTTGGGAAAGGTATTAATCCGTCTCTTAACCTCCAGTTATGGGTTAAATAACAGGACAGATTGGGTTCTATAGCTTGGCTGGCGACCAGTCTACTGCAGAAAGCAATGGGGATAATATTCTGCCGAGTCAGTCATGTCTCGAAAGAGACATGATCGCCCAAAGCGTGTATCACGTATGGCACTTAACTGACTGACTGAATATAATAGTTGTAAACATGATTAAGGCTTCTACTGGGCATAAAGTGGGGAATCAGTTTTTTATTATCATGAAGTAATAAACTGATCCCCCATTAATTACTACTTAATAATATAACACATCTCTTCCCCCTCTAGCTGTGAGTTAAATATCAGGACAAATTAGATTCTATAGCCTTGGCTGGCGACCAGTCTACTGCAGAAAGCAATGGCAACCTAGTCATGTCTCGTGTATCACGTATAGCACTTAACTGGCTGACTGACTGATATTAACCTAACTGTTAGAGAATTTATAACAGCAACGCCTCGCGTATTGTGATCTTTGGCCCGACACACTACAATAATATTATGATTGTTATCTTAAACAAAGATTCAAGAAGACAGAATATGGCGATTGACGTTGTATTGAAAATCTTTGATCATTTCAGTTAATAAGGAAGACATTGGAAAGAAATTCAACAGGCGAGAAGTACCGAAAAAGAAACTATTGGTGTAAAAATGGCGGTTGTTTCTAATTATTTTAACAGTAAGGCAGCGGGAGATATCTGCCAATCTAGTCTTCATCTGCTATGAAACGCGTCCCTTCAAGACGTAGGCGATCATAACCTTGCACGTTTCCTTATTCCTAGTGGCTTTTAGCACGCCTTTTTCTTGTTACCCTAACTAAACTTCGTTCTAGCATCCATTTGCTCAGACCAATTAAGTATGTTGCTCGTTGCTTTCCCCTGACTCTCATTTCCTCTATCTAAACTATGAGTATCAGATTCTCCAAGCCCTCCTTCCTCATTACTTTAGGAACTTCAGCTGTCTTGTCGTGAGGTTAAATATTAGTTTACATTTCGTTTCCATCCTCTCCAAAAATTCATTGTTTCACATTTTCCTTTCATGGTATCCTCAGCATCCTTTTGCAGAAACACATTTCGGTTGCTTCAAGTCTCTTCTTAATCTTTGAGGAGATTGTCCAGCATTCATTGTCATTTTTTTATAACCATTTCACGCCAAGCAAGATCACTGTGCGCAGGTTGTTATATCAGAGGTGAGTGATGTGAAAGAGGAACAAGTTACAGAAAGTGGATAAAAGCAGGATGAGAACACTGGTGTCAAGAAAGCTAGATGAGAGTAGAGTGGAAAAGGAAAAGAACATGTACAAGGATTGTCAGGGAAAGGATGCCAATCAAGGAGATAAGAGATAGCAATTGGCAATGCATTTAAATTCTTGGAGATTGTAGCTGTCAGGGAAGCATATATACGGAAAGGAATTCTACAGGTGGGATGTGCGAGAAAAGAAGCTAACAGAATAAAAGTCGCGGTTACATTTGATTGGTTTCACTGTAAAAGTGTGGGACCTAATCGCTAGTCTAGTAATTCGAGTAAATTCATACAAAGGAGTTACCAAGGAAAGAACAGACATTACGTAGCAATCCAGAACTCTCTTCTTTGTTTATAATGAAAATTTCCTGTCTCTTCATATTCTACTTAGCTTTGAAATGCGTCCTTCATCATGCTAGTTTAGTAGCATACTTAAATTTTTGTCAGTCAATTTAGTGCCATACGTGATACACGCTTTGGGCGATCATGTCTCGAAAGAGACATGACTGACTCGGCAGAAGATTATCCCGCGGTAGGTTGCTATTGCTTTCTGCGGTAGACTGCTTGCCAGCCAAAGCTATAGAACCTAATCAGTCGTATTATTTAACCCACAACTGGAGGAAAGAGACATATTAATATCTTTCCCAAAGTTATTTGTGCGTAAGTGAATGCAAGGAATTCAACTGGAATTCGAACTCGGCTCTCTGGCTTCTTGTTCAGAGCCGATATCCATTGCGACACAACGCACACCCATGTATAACAGCAATATTCAATACACAAGGGAATGTTAAATTTATAAATATGCAAGCAGGATCCCGACGAGAAAAAATATTGTACGATACAGTGTACAATCTTTCCTTGCAATAGATAAAGCAATTTTTTTTAGAAAACTCTGTGAAATACTAGGAGAGTTTGTTTTCATTAGATTAACTAGAACAGCAACACCATTAGTGGAAATATTAAGCGAGGCTTAAAAACCTAAACAAATGTTCCCATTAAGCCACGTTATTTTCTCTTTGTGTTTGCAAAAATGCTAGTGAAGATTAAATATTTGTTAAGATTGGATCGCTTGGAACAATCAGGAAAGCATCAATAATCTCATGTATACTATCTTCAAGAGACCTTGAAGAAATCTCATTCTTAGGAGCAGTTCATGACTTGAGGAAAAACATTTTCTAAAATAACACATCAGCATCTATCTATGCTTTGGTTGCATGGTTAAGGCCAGCATTGACGCTATGAAATATAGGATGTGAAAATTATAATATGATGGAGTGTAGCAAATTGGCTCAGAATAAGACCACATGTATGATCGTGTGGGAACGGTTCTTCACTGAGAACTATGCAAAACTAAGATGTATGTGTGGTTTGGTTGATTTTAAGAATATGTAAACACTGTTAGGATGTGCGTTGTGATGCAGGATATGTGTTGTGGGGCAGTAGATATTGATTCGGAACGACAAATCGGGGAACCAAGTTCGAATTTCAGTTGAATTTCTTGCATTGAGTTACGCACAAATACCCTTGTGAAAGGTATTAACCCGTCTCTTCCCTCCAGTTATGGGTTAAATAATAGGACATTGGGTTCTATAGCCTTGGCTGGCAACCAGTCTACCGCAGAAAGCAATGGCAACCCACTGCTGGATAATCTTCTGCCCAGTCAGTCATATCTCTATCGAGACATGATCGCCCAAGCGTGTATCACGTATGACCCTTAACTGACTGAAACACTTTTAAGTTATTTAAGGTCAAACCATTCTTATTACACCTGATATTAGTCTATGTAATGTATCGGTTCCGTACGTGGATGATCATGGCATTATACAAATTAGAGTCTAAAAATGTTTTCTGGCTTTAACTAACACGCAAAGAGTGTTAAACACAAGAAAACAAATCAATAGGTAGATTGTCTTCCATAAATTTCAGCAATTTTTTTTATTCTAAGTCTAAGCATTTTTGGCTTTCAATTTTCTTAGAACTTTTTTTATTCCTCACACATTCAGACAATGGTATTCTCAATATCTTTCTGTTGAACCATTTCTGTTGTTTCAGACCTCTTCTCCATTGAAAAGATTGCCTAACATTTAAAATTTAATACTTTTTTCTTTGTTTCTTGGGAATGTTTACCGTTTCTTAAACTATTTTTGAAAGGCACATTTCGCTCTTCCAAAACTTCGTATTTCTATGTTAAAATATTTTTTTTACATATTTAAATATTTACACTTACGGACCGGAAATATTAAAGTCCGAAGTGGAAGCTGCAATAGCCAAACTGAATAGAAACAAAGCAGCTGGTCCAGACGGCATTGTAATAGAGCTGCTGTTAGCCCTGGAAGTATTCGACATAGAGAAAATCACAAAAATAATAAATGAAATGTATAATAATGGTGTAATACCAGACGACCTAAGCAAGTCAATCTTCATAACACTGCCTAAGAAGCCAGATGCAAACGAGTGTGAACTATGCAGAACTATCAGATTATTGAGTCATAATACAAAACTGATTGTCCGAATCCTGATAAATAAATCAAGAAGCAGAATCAGGTCAGTGATAGAACAAGAACAGTGCGGGTTCGTCAAAGACACTGGAACAAGGAACGTTATATATTCATGATTACCGGGTTTTCAACGTCTCTTTCCAACGTGAGCAGGAAAGTCCACCGTTGTAATAGACGTATTGAGAACCAGATACTGTTACTATGCCATCATCACGACTAGCGACCCGAGAGCATCGTCATAACTGGTGCCATGTTCGACAACATCAACCCTGAATTAGTTTCCGGTCATCTTGGTAATAAGCTTCCGGACCGGGGTCAGCCAGAGAGCAGGCCGGACAAAGTGTTACAACACAACAAGAGAGGGCAACCAATAATACACAAAGATGAAGACGGACCGGAAACATTAAAGTCCAAAGTGAAAGCTGCAATGGCCAAACTGAATAGAAACAAAGCAGCTGGACCAGACGGCATTGTGATAAAGCTGCTGTTAGCCCTGGAAGTATTCGACATAGAGAAAATCACAGAAATAATAAATAAAATTTATAGTAGTGGTATAATGCCGGACAACCTATGTAAGTCTATTTTCATGGCATGGCCTAAGAAGCCAGGTGCGAACGAGAGCAAACTACACCGAACTATCGGCTTAATCTTCTTAATGAGTTATATTACAAAACAGATCGTACGAATACTGATGAATAGAGCAAGAAGCAGAATCGGGCTAGAGATAGGACAAGAACAGTGCGGGTTCATCAAAGACACTGGAACAAAGAACGCCATAATTCAGATTAGGATGCTCTCTGAAAGGGCAATACAAATGAAGGACTTATACCTGTGATTTATTGATTATGTGAAGGCGTTTAACAAAGTACGCCACAAAGAATTGATGGATATGCTCAGCAGCGTCGACATATTTAGGAAAAAAATTAGGGTAATCAGAAATTTCTACTGGCAGCAAACTGCCTGCATACAGACAGGTAAAGAATTCAGCAGATGTAAAAGATAGAAAGGGGCGTAAGACAGGGACGTGTATTTTCACCAGATCTATTTAACTTGTACAATGAGAATATTTTGAGAACCCTAGATATAATGCCAGGATTTTTCATCGGAAGGCCACAATCTGAACAACATAAGATTCGCAGATGACACAGTGCTGATTGCAGACACGGAAAGAAAACTGCAGGACCTCCTGCAGAAAATAGCTGAAAAGAGTGACAAGAAGGGACTACAAATAAACTGCAAGAAAACCGAATGCATGGTCATCAGCCAAAAGAGCCACCCAAAGTGACAGATAAAATCAAGCAGGTACGAAAATTTAAATATCTGGGAAGTGTTCTAACTGAAGACGAAAAGTGCGAGACAGAAATCCAAAGGCGAATTGGCATAGCAAAAGGTGCGTTCCAGAAGCTGAGTAAAGTATTAAAACACAGGAAACTTTCACTAGAAACAAAGAAGAAAGTACTGGATTGCTATGTGATGTCAGTTCTTCAATATGGCAGTGAATGTTCGATAATATGAACAAAGATGTATGGAAAACTTGAAGCAGTTGAAATGTGGTTCTACAGAAGGATGATGCGGATATCGTGGACCGAGCATGTGAGCAATGACGAGGTGCTGAAAAGAATGGAAGCGGAAAGGAAATTAATAATGAGCATCAGGAAGAGACAACTGAAGTTTCTTGGACATGCAATGAGGAAGGTGGGCTTCCTCTATCTGGCCTGTTAGTATCAGGTTCTCCTGATACTAACAGGCCAGATAGAGGGAAAAAGAGACAGAGGAAGGCCTGAGCAGGTGGATGAGGGAAGACTTTCTTGATTTTTGTCTGGTGAGGTCACTATATTTCCTATCTGGGATCGTAACATTTACTGATCAGAGTAGGCCTGGTAACGGCAGTAATTAAAAGATGGATTCACGATCCGCAAAATCTCCAATCTCCCAAACAAAGAACTTGCAGCCTGTGTAGTTTATCTTCATTTCGAGGACTAGTAAAATTTCCTAGTCTCTTGATCATTCCGGTGGCAATAATTATATATTGGTAAGGTTTATTATTTACATTATTTATAGTTGGGCTAATGACCTCGTCTTTGTTGTTATTATAACAAATTTTCGGTCATTGATTTCTGTGGCCTTCTTCAGTGTTATTGAGTGGGAAACTGCTTTCGGATTCAGAACTATTTAATCTCAATAACCTCTAGAATAATTCGAAACAACATCGTTAACTGTCCACCCAAATAACTACAAGAGTAATACAATAAAATTAAACACTGAGGCCAACACCTAAAGGCGACATTCTTAAACGCAATTGTCAGGTCATATGCGTTGTGTTGTGGCTCGACTGTTTATATATGCTAGCCATTAGTGTTTTGTGATTATTTTATAGTGTTCATTGTACTCCCCACTGTATTCCCTATTTATCAATATTTTTTATTTGACGTTGGTTGTTGTTATTACGTTTGTATAAGCGCTCTTAGTTTTTTTCAAATTTGTCGATTATTTCTTTCATTTATTTACATATTTAGAGATTTGGACTTTGGATTAATTTTCGTTTTTATTTGTGATTTTTAATCAACGTAGTAAAAGTTATTTTCGTGTCTGAATTTTTAAATTTTTATGATCGTTTATTTAATATTTCCTGTCATTCTGGGAAGAGAATTACAGATATTTTCTCCTCCAGACATCCACTACAGGTTTTAGGTTGTAGGTTGGTGCTGTTTTCCTTATTTCGCATATTTGTGAGATTAGTTTTTTTTTTAATTTCATAGATGTTTAGAAAGGTTTGTACTGTTCTCACATAACTATTTGTAAAGAATGTTTTGTAGTTTTTTATATTTCCATGGCTCTTCAGTTAACTTATGTTTATTTTTCTTTTAATTTTCTTCATAAAGTAATTGAAGGTGCATGGAAACAAAGAAAAATGGAAACATACACAAAAATTGTTTACAAAGGTTCACTAGTATATTTATATACGCTCTAACCTTGATAACCCATAAATAGAGCATAACTTAAAATTATATTTCATCACACACACACACACACACACACACACACACACACACACACACACAAATACACACACACACACACACATATATATATATATATATATATTATTTAAAAATGGAAATTTGTCTGTGTGTGTCCGTTACCGATAGACTCCGAAACAGCTGAACCGATTTTCTTGAAAATTTACACAGTTGTACTATAAGCGTCTGCGAGTGTTTTTAGCTAGGTTTTGTGTCGAGGTACCCCCGATAAATATCGATAATCGATAATCGATAAAATTGGGTTATAGAAGGAGTGGTCCGATTTTAATCAAATTTGATACACTCAGAGACGGACATAAGAAACGATATTCAGAAGTTTCAAGGTTGCAGTCCTTACAATAGTGCAGAAAATCGATAATACACACACACACACACACACACACACACACACACACACACACATATATATATATATATATATATATATATTTATATAAAGGCAAGATGTTTGTGTGTGTGTCTGTTTATCTGTCTGTATGCCCTTTATACAAACCCACAATTTTTACCCGATTCTCACCAAACTTCACACAAATCTTTAGGCTGAGTCTGAGCTCCAGGACCATGGATTAGTTTTAAAACTTTCATTACACCCGAGCAACGCCGGGCTATACTGCTAGCATATATATATATTCTAAACATATATTGGTAAATATAACAGACAATTAATGTCTATTATTTTTAATCATGAGCCGTTCTAAACATCGTATTTTGGTTTTAATATCAGGTGAGAATACAGACAAAAATTATCAATCATTTAGATATTTTTTATGATGCTGATTCTAAACATTTGGCTCACATGAGCAATATTTTATGGTGGATGTCATTATGTTAACGTCTTTGTAACCTCTCTGAAGAGGGCCCATGTGAACCGAATGCTTAGAACAAGCGTATTAAAAAATATCGAATTGTTAGACGATTTTTGTCTTTATTTTACCTGAAATTAAAGCCAAAATACTACCTTTAGAACGATTCATGATTAAACATAATAGACATCCATTGTCTGTTACATTTAACAATATATGTTTAGAAAATGATCTGCTTCCTCGATACTCTCTCTCTCTCTCTCTATATATATATATATATATATATATATATATATATATATATAATTAATAGAAAATAACAAAATCCCCTTTGTTGATGTTAATACAAATCTAAAAACCAAAGCATTTAGCACTTGTGTAAAAAAAAACTCCAGTAAGAACTCTGTTTATCTAAACTATAATAGCCAATGCCCAGAAATATATAAAATAACTGTATTGGTGAAATTCTTAAAAAAAAACACATCATACTTTCTCCTCCTAAATAATATTTTTAGAGAAATAAAATACATAAAACAAGCATTAGTCAACAATAATTACCCAACTATATCATTGATAAACAAATAAAATTATTCTTACAAAAATACAATATCAAAAATATTAAAAAATATTAATCAATATTAAAAATAAGAAACAAAAATCATCAACAAATTTTGCTGCAAACAAATGCTTATTAATTATAAACAGAACGAATTCGCTATACCAAATATCATATTTCTGCATTAATTCCTCAAAAACATGTGAAATTTAAATATATTATAGAATATGGAGTATTGGAAACTTTGTTTTTTTCCAATAAAAATAACCCAATCAAGTCTAAACTAGCAATGACTAATTTAATGTATGAATTTCAATGACCAGTACAAAACTATGTTTCTTGTCATAAATCATTTACCTATAATGGACATACTACTACTGCTTTGAGTGACGTCTTACATGTCACTAATCCAAACAAAGTGCAATAACAAATATTTATTAACCCATAATTTACAAGAACCCTTAAGAAAACTTTGATTGAAAAAAATATACCATTTAAATCACAATATCAAAATCATCTCGCTTTAAAAGAAGGACGGTATATCAAACAATTTTCTCCTATAATGAACCGAACATAATTAAACAGTGGAATTGGAGTTTTGAAAGTTTTTTTTTAAGACAGACACTCACAAGGTGTCCAGTCGCCCGCATCCGATGATAGCTTTTAAGGAACGCTTTTTTTGCAAAAGACAAAATAAATTACGCCATTGTGAAAACATGGGAATAAAATAACAACATCAGAAAAATACTGAAAAAATATATAAAAAATTATACATTTTTTCCTCCTCAATCATTTTTAACGAAACATATATAAAAGAAATATTACTACCTATATATATATTTATTCATCAAAAATAAAGAATAGATACAAGGCAACAGAAATGTGGCTACACAGAAGGATACTGAGAATATAATGAACTGAACGTGTAAAAAACGATGAAGTTTTGATGAAAATCAGAAGAAATCTGTGGCGATTTCTAAGGTCCATAATGAAGAAAGGTTTGGAGAATTTGACACTCAAGACATATCGAAAGCAAGAGAGACAGAGGAAGGCAGCAAATAAAGTACTTAATGAACTTCTGTAAGTAGTTGTCAGTACAGGGGTCAGAAGAGATGGCCAAAAGCAAAAAAAAAAAAACTTTCTAAGAACTACGAAGGACAGGAAGTCGTAGAGAGTAATTATCACTCACGTCCTGAAGGGCACAGCATATAGAAAAAGAAATAGAATTTTGATAATACGGAAATGTTCCTTCCCTGATAATTGTCAAGACATAAAGTCCGGAAAATTTTTACATGATACCATTGGTAGTTCAAGACACAAGAAGAATGGTATTCTTCTCCCCCCCCCCAAATGAACAGTCTCAATCTAAATTCGAAACCTTACCGCAAAATTACATAAACGATTTATATGTAGCAGTAATATTCCTACTTGAAATTTGACTGCGCTTAACGTTTACTGATAATACATACTTCTTTTAGAAAATGTCATTATATTTTCCAACTATATATTATAACAAACATTATCTGATGAAGTCAAATATTTTAACAACAACGTTATTATCCTATGTGCAAAGGAATAAGTTGTTGCGTCTAAATAAGAAAACTTTCGAATATTTGTTACAAAATTTCTATCTGTTTAGATCTTCATCAGTATGGATAACTTCATTTTTAAAGAAACGGATATTTTTTTATCCAGTTCGATTTCAAACTATGACAAACAAAAATTTCTGATTATATTATCGGCCTATGATAGCACAGGTAGACAAGAAATCGTTCAGTTATTTGATTAGACGTTCAAAACGTATAAACTTCAGAGAACAGTAACTAATGTCGTTCAGTATTTTCCTATCGATTTAAATTAATAAAAACAGCAAGCAAGGGATATTAGGATCGGATAGATAAGTAGGACTAAGACAAGATCAAAGATTATATTATCTAAATTATGCTTCTTATTGTTTCTTCTCTTGAAAAATCTATTTAATTAAACGAAAATATACTATAATATAGAATATTATATATTATATAATGAAATATATAAAAGTTTAAAGTTTTTTAATGTTACATGTTACAAGAACAATTATTACCAGACCATATCGTATTTATATTACATATGTATATTAGTCAGTTAAGTAGCATACGTAATACATGCTTTGGGCGATCATGTCTCGAAATAGACATGACTGACTAGGCCGAAGATTATCCCGCAGTAGTTTGCCATTGCTTTCTGCGGTAGACTGGTGGACAGCTAAGGCTATAGAACCCAATCTGTTCTATTATTTAACCATTTACTGGAGGGAAGTGACGGATTAATACCTTTCCCAAGTTTATTTGTGCATAAATGAATGCAACGAATTCAACTGGCATTCGAACACGGCTTCTCGATTTGTCATTCCGAGTCGATATTCACTGCACCACAAATATCCAATTTATAAAAGTGTATAAATCTTATATATATATATATATATATATATATATATATATATATATATATATATATAGAGAGAGAGAGAGAGAGAGAGAGAGAGAGAAAGTGCGAGAGAGTAATATAATATGTAAAGTTATGAGACATTTTTAAAATATGATATACTTTAAACACACACACATTGACGTAAAAACTGGAGTCAGACAAAGATGCGTGATGTCAGCAGTCTTCTTCAATTTGGCCAATGACTGGGTCATGAGAAGAACAACGGAGGACATTCCGAGGGGGATCCACTGGAGCTTGTTCTCAACATTGGAATCTCTGGATTTTGCCGATGACCTGGCGATGCTGTTCCATACTCACCAACATATACAGGACAAGACCAGCAAACTGGAGAACTTTAGGCAACAGATAGGGTTGCGGATTAGCACCAAAAAGACTGAAATTATGTCATTGAACGTGAACAGACCTGCTTCTGTCAAAATGAATGGAGAAGCTCTGCTTTGTACAGACAAATTCACTCACCTGGGCAGTATCATCAGACACAAGGGTGGCATGAAAGAAGATATTCAAAGACGACTGGACAAGGGCAGTAGTTTTTTTTAAAGAAATGAACAACACCTGGAGATCAACACCAAAACCAAGCTCAAGTTATACCAGAGCTGTGTTGTATCTACTCTAATCTACGAATCTGAGTATTGGAGAATGACTAAGGCAGATCTCGCCAAACTTCGATCCTTTCACACCATATGTCTCCGACGAATACTGAGAATATTTTGCCCAGAGACGATCTCCAATGAAAAGA